>JAPYZK010003331.1:0-12780 GCA_030522785.1 Platygaster equestris | reverse complement strand
TTTTTTCTTCTATCGTATCCCTCCAGTCAATTTGTGTTCTTGTATTTCGTTGTTTTTCCCGACCGTAACTGCAATAAATATGAGCGTCATGTAGTATCTAAATATGTTGAAAACAAATTCGAAATACTTGTCACTAGCCACTTTTCTTTATTTATAGACACTTATATTAGTTCAATATCGGTCTTCCGCCGACGGATTTGCGTTACCCTCAAATAAGGTATTTTTGGAAAAAAATTTGTTTAGTACATTTTTAGGTTAAGTTTGTATTCTGGGCATTACCCGTATTTTCGTATAACTTAAAATGATGAGCGGTATGCAAACAGAGAAAGAATTATATCTTTTATAGTTACAATTGTATCTGAATGTTATATGTTTGTTTAATTAAAAAGTAAAATGAATGATGGAATTATTTTGTTATAAAATAAGTATTACTTAAATATATATTTAATATATTTAATATATATTTCTTCAATATTTCAGATTAAAACAATTGTTGTTAGTTGTTACCCGTGACTTCTTCATGCTCACTGATTATTTGGAACAGCCTCTATTTTGCCTTGGTTTTGCCTTGTTTTGTTGCTATTGTCGAGTGTTTTTTACGTACATACAACCTGTCATCACTTGTANNNGAACATAACAGTGCTAAACTATTTTACCGACGGAATACTCAAACTGTCTGTCAAACTCGCTGTCTGACAAACTCGCCGTCTGTCACACTCGGTTTTGCCCCGAAACCCTGAATTCCAGAAACCTACGTGATGACGCGTGACGCAGATAATGCGAGAAAAGTGGGGGTCGGAGAGGCTCGAGCTGAAGAGCTCGTTCTCCTCGTTCCCCTATTTTCCTATGTGCCTTAAAATATAATGTAATGCCGCGCCAACCGGCAAGGGAGTTTTTCCCTCCGCAAGTTTTTCAAGGGAGTTAGAGGGGCCTGGTTCAGTTTTAGTCGATACATGAGTATTCTCAAATTAAAGTTTCGTGAATTTTAAATATTTTGATGATTCTAACAATTCCCATATTTCCGGAAATTTGGAAATTTATAGTATTTGAAATAGTTCATAACTTTTGATAATTTTCCAATTTTCGAAAATTTCAACAGGTTCGAAAACTTTTAGGACTGGAAAAAATATCAGGAATTGTGGAAATCCTTCAAATTTCATAATTAGATCAACAGTGAAATTGAAAGAATTTTGTATATTTTTAATTTCTTCGACATCTTAGAAGTTTTGTAAATTCTGAATATTTTTGAAATACTGTACATTTCGCAATGGGGGGGGGGGTGAGGGTGGGGGTGTGGGGGGGGGGGGCTGTAAAACATGTCCTGGTTTTTCGTTCCCAATATACAATAAGAACACTCTTCTTGCATGCGAATCTAGATTTTCCTTTCCAATTTCGAAATTTCGTTAATTCGAAATTGATTCTAAACTTTCTGGGAAAATTTCTGAAAACTCAAAAAATTCAGAAACGTCCTAGCTCATTGACAAATATTAACTCTATCAGATTTTTTTCGACTTAAAAAAAGTCTCGAAAAAAATGCATAAATTCCCGTTCCTTGCTAGAGATGCATGCAAACGAACTGCTCTTTTTTCATCGAAAAACGTCATCATGAATTCAAAAAAATATTAAATATGATTCGGAAGGTCCTAAAAATGTCTAAAAAGCTTAGTACATTCGAGGACATGAAAAATTTCAGTCTTTAGGATCATGGAAAAATCCTTTTTTCTTATTGATTTCGTTTAAATTCGAATTTATTTTATTATTGTATTATTCAATTCTTATATCATTTCGTTTATTTATTAACTACAAAGTTTCAAGACTAAAAACGCCGAATTATAGTTTTCTGTCACGAATGCATGCTACAATATACTCTCTTGTCTTTTCACTTTCAGGGATGTCATGTTATTTAGTAACATATTTTAAAAACAATTCGATAAAACAAGACATTCGGGAACACTGCTAGGTCAATGAAAAATATTTATTTCGCACAAGTTTTCGTAACTGACTTATATTATTGAAAAAGTGACAAAAGATTCGTAATTTAGTTTTTTGGTCAAATTGTAAGTTAAATAAGAATAATAATGTATGTTTTATGCCAATGTCAATCGTACGAAAAATCGACAAGAAGAAAAAACGAGCTTTTGATAAGAATTTGAAGATGAAGATTTATCTCGTAATAAATCATAAATGATTATTAATGAATGTCGGAGGGATTCAAATCCATATAGAACGAGCATTATTCCTATTTTTAAAAATTTAGGAGGGTTTTCCTTACCTTATTTATCGAGTTTTATCATTTTATACGATATGTTTACAAACATAGGAACTGTCATAACAAACAGAGGTTGTCGATGTATCGATTGCGAGATGTATCGATGCGTCGAGTTGAGTTTGACAGCTTGTTTGTTTTGAGTCAGGAATTTCGGAAATCACTGTCGGGATTAAAATAAAGCAGTGCTTTTTAGCGATCCGTTACAACCCCATATTTTAAAAAGAAAACGAGGGTCAAATACTTGCGTTTTCTTATAATGAATTACCGATAGAAATTTTGTTTTTTGCAGTTTAGAATACAATTCATTTATGACTAATCATTGCTGAATTTAAATGTAACTTATCAGAACCTTAACATGTTTATTGACTTGTTTTTGTGAGTCTTGTTATCGAGTTTTCATGGTGCTTTTGTGAATTGTGAGTCTTGTTATCGAGTTTTCATGGTGCTTTTGTGAATTTTCCTCTCATCAATTTTTCTAACATCTTCTGAAATCTCAATTTTCTTGTCGAGTTACTCTACGATTAATTTTAACTTATTGAAATTTATAACACTCATTTTTATTCTAAATTCAACTAAATTATCTACGGGTTTGTAGGGATTTCTGAGTTTTCTGTAAACTTTTTAATTCCTTCTTTGCAAACTCTCATCTTTTGTGAGTTTTGTTTACCACTCTGACTTATTTATACACCCATGACAATTTTTGTAAATTTTCTTGATTTCCACCATCTTGGATGTCAAAACGTCTCTTCGAAAAAGGTTGTTTTCCATTAGTATTGTAGGTGATGACCGCCATTGAGTCGTGGTGAGTCCCTTGAGTCGTCCTCTATTTCGTTTTCGCACCAAATTCAAATAAAATGTCTTCTTTTTCGCATTTATTCCGGCCATTTTTTCCGAGATTTTTTTCACTGGTGTCCAGCTTCTTCGCAAGGGGGTCAGTCCTGTGTTTTAAGCCAGGATGCAGTGAGGTGTGGCGGAAGTGATACAATGTGGCTTGTATGTGTGGTTCCGAGGTGACACTACCTTTTTGTCGACGTCTTTAAATGTGAAATATTATTTTATTCATTTTGACTTAATAGTGAACTTCATATTCCATTTCTACAGTAAGCAATAATGAGAATTTAACTTATCAATAAAGTTTACTAAACCAGTTCTATTATCGGAGGTCGATTATTATATGTCGAAGATTTATCTCGTGATAAATCATGAATGATTATCAAGGAATGTCGGTGGGATTTAAATCCATATAAAACGATCTTCATTTTTATTATCAGAAATTTAGGAGGGTTTTCCCCACCTTGTTTATCATATAAATGTTTATCATTATAAATTGGAACTCTCGCACTCAAACATTTTAATTTCAAAAATCACAAAATGAACGTATCATGTGGTGAAAAAGTGAACACAATAATCATTGCATTATGGGTGACAATATTTACTGCAAAAGTATTTAAATAATACAATACTCAAAGTTAATTATTATTTTAAAACCACAAAATTCAGACATTTCCCCGAATCATCACTATCAAAAAATGATTCCCTACGAATAGAGTTTTTATGAATACCTTATGCAATGATTGAACCGTTTTTATATAAAATGAACATTGAATGAGGTTGAGTTAATGGAATTTTTATAGAATGTGCGATTCTTATTAAGTGATCCAATGAAAATCTTGTTAAAGAGCTTGATAATACGAATATTGAATTTAAAAGGACAGTTTGAAAAACTTTTTATAAAATTATAGTAGAAAAATTGCTATTCCAAAAAAAAATCATCAAAGTCAAAATCACTAGAAGCCAGATAATATTTCAAGTTCAAGAAAATTTATCGTAGTTATGGAACGTAAGTACATGTATTTTTTACAAGTGTGAGAAATTTAATGGGCAGAGATATTAATACATTTTGCAACTGGCATGAATATACATGACCTTTCTTTACACACCTTGGAATATCGAAATCTTCATAATTTATGTTTTCCAATGGTTATCATTTTAGTATGTACGTGCCGGGACCATTGAGCTCAGTAGGCCGGGAAAAAGACAGTATACTTTTGTCGTGTACTTAATATATATTGGCTCAGGTCATTAATTCCTGGAGAATACTCTGAAATACATAAAATTGCACAAATTAAACGGAGTAGAATGACGAGATGGTTCAAAAAATAGTTAACAAGCATTGTTACGTATCTGATAATTACTGCATTCAAACTTAACTTAAGTAGATTTTCTTTTTTTTCTTCATAAACGATAACCCGCACTTCTGAATGTACGATGTACTTCGAACAATATCTCCGATAATCCAGCAATTGTCCGCAATAACATCGATTTACTCGGAGCAAACAGCGGTGAAAATGTCAAAACATTGCAAAACTTCAGCACCGAAAAGTCACTTTGATATCGACAGATGTGGCAACATTGTAAACAATCCCGCTTTACTAACGCTACATATACATGAAACACAGTCGGACATACGTTTAACACAAACAATGCGCGAAGATTTGAAAATTTCATCGTTCACGCGCAGGCCGCAGCGTCGAGCATCGAAAGGGAAGAGACGGCGGAGCGACTGCTCGGCTGATTGTGTACGCGCGCACCCGAATAGCGGAACCCCGCGAAATTTAACTTTTCAAATGGCGTTGACTCGTACAACATATTACTCGCGGAATACATTGAATTTTGAGAGTGAAATTCGTCCTTCTTGTGTAAACCAACCGCTTCGCACCAAAATCGATACAAATTAACAATTACATGTACCTCAGTCGATACAATAACTGGAAATGCCAGTTGCTAGTGATTCTGAGAAAAAAAGTTTATTTTTGAAAAAACGGCAAAAACCCTAAATTTTTCATTACCACCCCAAAATTACCCCAGAAAAACCCTAAATTATGATATAGATCACATGCAGGTATATTACTTTTTTCAAGTAGAGTACCGCTAGCTTGACGTCAAGCTAGAAGTACCTACGAAAAAGTTGATTTTCGTAAAAACAGCAAGAACCCTAAATTTTTCATTACCACCCTAAAATTATTCTGAAAAAACCCTAAATTATGATATAGATGACATGCAGGTATATTTCTTCCTTCAAGTAAAGTACCGCCAGCTTGACGTCAAGCTAGAAGTACCTGCGGAAAAACTCATTTTCAAAGAAACGGCAAGAACCCTGAATTTTCGATTACCACCCTAAAATTACCCTAAAATAATCTTAAATTGTAATGCTACTTACACCAACGTCTGAGGTAAAGGTATTTCTGACTGGACGGACCTCTTGTAAGTTTCTAAAGTCTCGCAAAAAGTATTGCTAACTGCCAGTAGCAATACTTTGAAAACTGCTTAAATTATAGACATCAGTCCCGAAAGTCACGGGAATCGATATTGAAAGTATTAATTCAAGTGGCTGAAAATACTTTCAAAACTGCACGAAAAATCGAAGCGGGTTTCAAAAGTCTCGGTAACCGATACTAGGCAGTTAGCTAGTCCGTATTTCTCATCGTTTTCAACTGGATTTTTAACTTTAAATTGCATTGAAAAATAGTTACAGGTGAACAAAAGAAATTTTTTTTTCATCTATTTTCTGAGATTAACAATTAAAGCCATTAATTATCTAATTCCATAGTATATGAAAAAAGGTTGCTGGATAAATTATAAGTAAATACTTCTAGTGTTACAGCTAAAATATCTGATTTCTCGAATCCCGAAATCCAAAGTTGAGAAATACTCAGAATGAAAATTGTTCCAAAATGTTAATTAATTAGTAGCCTACAATCAAGTTTTGATTGGCTTCTCCAAAGTATTGCATTCATCAATTTTAACATCTTAGAACGTGCATCCGATTTTATATTTTCTAACTTAAAGTTTTGGATCGCATTTTTTATTGAAAACATGGTTCGATCAATTACATCAAAGTATCAAGATTTCTTATGCTTTATTAGCATAAAAACAAGCCTCAGTTTTTTTCAATTTCCACATATTTGTAGACGTGAAAATCTAATCTTTCATAAGTATGAATAGAAATAATAATCAGCTACCTCTTCGCCATGAATTCGATACATTTTTGTCCCGCAAAACTATTTCTCTTCGCGGTGAGTATTTTAATATGCAGATCTGCATCTGCATGTTTCATGCAACTACAGGCATCAAAAAAATTTTCAAAGTCAGAAAAACTGTAGTCTTTATTCCCGAGACTTCTAAAACGCAAGAGATTAGAGTCTCCTTTTTCGATACTTTCGAAACTCACGAGACCAAAGACTCTATTTTCGGTACTTGGGAAACTGCATAATAATTGATACAGGACACCGAAGTTCCCACTCTCGATACTTTTGAAACCAAGAGACTAGAGTCTTGGTTTTCAATACTTTGGAAACAGCATAAGAAATTGAAGAAATGCCGCAGTCTCTATTCGCGATACTTTTGAAATCGTCTGATTTATGTTTCGAGACTCGCGAGATCCCGCGAGACCGTTTACAATACTCAGCAATACTGTCAAGAGCTCGCAAGACCACGAAAATTTTATCCCGGGTCAATACGATAATTTAACAATTTTTCATTTCTTTACCAATCGGCCAAAAAATGTGAGTTTCCGGAGAAATTTGAAATTGTGGTATTTTTTAAAAATTTTTGAATATTGTCATTAGTTTTCAAAAACATTTGACAACTTTCTATTTTTTTTTCAATTTGCAAATTCAAAGTTTACCCAAAAACAAAAAAAAAATTCTTAGTCCTTGAAATCCATATTTTTCAATTCGAAGCTTTTTTCGAAATTTTGAATATTTCGCATTTTTCGAAAAATCCGACATGTAGAGTTTTTTTTGGATTTATATTAATTCTACTCTCTGGGAACATTTGAAAATTTCAAGTTTCTTCTAAAGTGCGAATGTTTAATGTTTTTCGTCAAAAATATTGATTTCTAGTTTATCTGAAAATTTGGAAAATTCTACTTTTCTGTGAATTTTGACGTATTCTATGTTTTTGTAATTTATATTAGTTTCCTAGTAGCTCGGAAACTCTAATATAATTTTTTCTATAAATCTGGAATATGAAGTTTTAACAATGGTTTACCAAATTGTGAGTTCTTTAAAAAAAAGCGAAATCGTTTTTTTTTTCGAACATTCGAAAATTTAAGTTTGTGGGCAAAATTGAGAATTTCAATTTTTTACACGAATTTATCAATGTTGTATTAAAATTCAATAAACATTCTAAATATTCCAAGTTATTTGACAAATTGGAAAAATACAAATTTTGCAATAGATTTGAAGAGATAAAGTTTTTTCACAAATGCAGAAATTTCGATTTGTCTGGAGAAATTTTGAAAGTGTCACTTTTTCTACAAATTAAAAAATGCAGAATAATCGTAAAGATGGAAATTTGAATTTTCCTGAGATATCTAAAACTTTTTCTGTTTCGAGAATAATTTAAGATTATATGTATATAGGTTTTTAAAATTCTAGATTATTGCTAGATGCTAGAAGAATTCGAAAACTTCAAGACTTTTCAATTTCAAAATTGTAAGTTTGTCAAAAAGATTGAAAAATTGCAAACATTAAAAAACTAGGTATTGTTACTTTTCCAACTAATCAGCAAATGTCATGTTTTTTGAAGAACTTAGAAATTTTCAGTTTCTTGAAAAATTGTATAGTTTTTTGAAAAATTTGTCAATTGTTAGTTATTGAGAACATTTAAAAAACTTGCTTTTTTATGTACACATCCAATGTTTTTCGCAAAATTTTGAAAAATACAATTTTTTCAATAATTCAAACAAGTTGAGTTACTCAACGAATTTGGATAATTCGGTTCGAAGAAAAATTTTTTTTTTAATCTTTAAGTTCTTCAGTAATTGCTGCAATATCGAATTTTTCGAAAAATTGGCGAATCTCACATAATTGAATGCATTTCGAAAAATGTAAGTTGTTCGAAACTTTAAAAAATTTCAATTTTTACTACAATTTTTTTATTTCAAATTATTGTGAGTCATGCTTTTCAGACGCAGTGATAGTTAGATAAGTCGTTAGGACTGTAATTTATTCAGAAATTTTTAATTTTAGATTTTAGGATTTCGAAGTGTGCAGATTTTTTGATTAAAATTGTCTAAGGCCCTTGTAAAATTTGTACAAGAGTCAATGTGAAATAAGATATTGTACCTGAATAAGGCATCGAGAAATCGCGCCAAAAAAAGGCGACAAGTAAACGTCATCCTTAGCTGGCTTGGGTTATATGGTTACAGATAATTTTTTCAAATAGGGTGTGTGTAAAATTGTTTTCTTAACATCTCATGAAAAAACTGTAATTTAATATTTGAAGTTGTGAATAATAATTATTCATATAAATATTTTTTGGTTCATATATAATTTACGAACCTTTTACTGATGTACTATGACATGTACTGAACGAATGCTGATATCTAAAAAAAACAGTTCTCAATATTTTATACGTTGCAAAAACTTTGCACCGTTTCGCACTTTTGATGAATTTTCTCGGAGTAGTCAGTTTCCTGAAAAAGTAGAATTCCCACAATGATATGGTGGATAGCCTGCATCATCCATTAATACCTTTGACAGACTCATATTTTTTTGAATGCTTTACTACCCTGGCAAAGAATCTACGTCTCAACTGCGAACTTCCAAGGTTGCAGTCAAGTTGCACATTTTTTGAAGTTAAAAAAAAGTACCTGCAGCATTTCCACGCACACGCAAAAAAAATAGCTCGTTAGCAGTATCGAGTTACTGGTTTGGCGCAACGAACGAATAGATCTTGAAAAAATACTTGAAGTATGAACTAAAATTTTTTCGCGTACATTTTTCGCGCTGCTATCCAGTAATTGTAAATACTACTCAGCGATACTCGAAATTTGGAATGCACTTACGGAAGTCAAATCTTAAACCGCTAATTTTAGGTAAAAAAATGTCTATTTACATATTTTGCCGTCGCCTAGTAAGAATACGCGCGACCCTGAAAAGCAGTAACTCTGTTGCTCATTTCTCATAATTATAGTTATCCCCTCCAGCGTTTGAATAGCTATGAAGAATCAAGCGCGCGATTCTCGTCATGTCTCGTCATCATTTCGGTCGCTGTTGTCAAGCAATAATCTATTTCTGAATACAATAATCGAGTTGCACTGATTTTGATGAATTTATGAAAATGTTCGGGCATTCTGTCTTTCTTAAATGTAGATAGAACGAATCCCAAAAATTATTCATTCCGTTTCTTGTTTTTAATACGCACAGATTATTACCGCAGGTGCCAGAATTATTATCACAAAGCAAGCGGGCTATGTTTTTCAGTGTTTATATTATTACGTCCGAGCAGTGGACCTTTCCTAAATACAACGATTTCAACTTCTATTTTCTTTTTGTCACTAACATTGCCATTATAAAATATACGATCTATTGTAGTTAGCATTTTTGTAATATACATATTGTGGGTGACAAACTTATTGCATGAAAACAAATCCATACACTCATTAATAAGATGGTTCAATCATTGCAATAATGGTAATCATGATGTTATAGATATTACATTCTCTAGACCTTGTAGCACACATTGGCTACAATTGCTGCTGTCGCTAAACATGTGTGAGATATCTTGAAAAGGGTCCTAAACAGAACCAAAAGCTCTATAAAAAACAGTCAAAACTGGTAAATTCGCTCGAAGTGACCGTTAAAGAAACACATCTAATTTATTTGGAACGAGAGCTAGAAGGGTGTAAAATATATAACAGTAAATATAAAAATGAAAATTTGTATTTTCTCTATCATTGTTATTATTAGAATACAGTTCTTTATATACAGGGTGCGCCATCTGGACGTACCCTATTTCAACATTGAAAAACGCCGCCATTTTTCAGCCGATTTTGACAGATAAACACAATTCTGAAACGTCATTCAGTGCCATTTTAGCTATGAGTCGATACACACCGAAAGAACGCGCTGGAATCGCAGCGCTTCACATTGAAAACGATCGTTCAATTGCCTGATTTTTGGGACAAAATGTTAATGACGGACGAGGCTCATTTCACCCTCTCCGGCGGAGTTAATAAACACACTTGTCGAATTTGGGGGACACAGAACCCACACGTTATTCATTAAACACCACCGCACGACCAGAAAGTAACTATTTGGGCCGGGGTGTGCTCAAAAATCATCATCGGGCCTTATTTCTTCAAATTTGGAGAGACCATCGATGGCACACGCTACCGTTGGATTTTTGCGCACTCTGTCTGTCCACAAATGCAGAAAAAAGGTCTGAAAAACTTCTATTTCCAACGAGACGGCACACCTTGCCACACCGCAGCCGCTACGATCAAGTTCTTGCAGAGCAAGTTCCCAGGACGCGTCGTCTCCACAAAAGGTGATTTGGAGTGGCCTCCTCGTTCTCCGGATTTAACGATAGCAGACTTTTTTCTGTGGAGTTATTTAAAAATTTAAGTTCATGCCACCAAGCCGAAGAACATTGACGAACTCAAAGCCGATATACGAGCTAAAATAGCTGCTATAACGCCCGAAATGCTGGCCAATGTTATGCAGAATGCTCGCAAAAGAGCTACTTTTTGTGTATCAAAAGAGGGTTGGTCATTTAATCGACATTGTGTTATAAACCTGGTTTAAAATGAATGGCATAGAATATACAAAAAAAATCTCGTTTATTTGTAAAATCGGCTGAAAAATGGCGGAGTTATTCAATGTTGAAATAGGGTACGTCGAGATGGCGCACCCTGTATAAAGTTAACCTTGAAAAGAGATAATTTTAGGAAATTCCATTAGGTTTTGCAATAATTAAAAAATACATAAATTTTTTTCGTAACATGAAGCATCGTAAATGCTTTCTATATTTTTCTGGGAAATTTAACACGCGAAACCTTCGTCGCCTCAGACGTTGGTAGCGTAATAGGTTAATGTGCGATCGTTAGTAGATATGCGTGCGAGGGACTCAGATTCGATTCCCCATAGAGACAGAATATCTATTTTTCGTAATCTGTGCGTCGATGCTAATAAAAATTTATAAATTTGTGAATAATCAAACAGATGTTTCATATTCATCACGCAAAGTTGGAAAATTAATTAAAAACAATAGTTTTTCTAATTGGCGAGTGACGAATAACTGAAAATCAGCGACGCGACAGTGGAGAAGAAGGACTTGAAGCTGCACTTGAAGCATTCGATCTCATTCTCTCTCACCACGACTCACAAGGGTGTGACTAATATATTTTAAGAAAAGAAACAAATAACGAATAAAATTGATGAATATTAAAATAATGATGTATCAACTATCTACGAATAAATTACTCGTTATTACAAACTTATTACACAAGGTAATATCTACATATTCTGATTTAATAAGAATATTAATGGAAATTAACTTATACTTTTCAAATTTCACGTAATTTTTGGTACTCCACCAAAATTCCACTGCTACGGTACAGTTCTAGTGAAGTTTCGGTGGAGTCCTTCACGACTGGAATCGCACAAAGAATTGGAAGTCCCTCATTTTTACACCATTGACAGCACAATTTTTCGGATGAAAATGTAAGATTTTCGCCACGTTAAAAAAATATCAATTTCTCAAATTATGTTGAACTGCGTTATGACATCCAGGTTGTATAATTAGTAGGTAATCTCAGCTACACGTATGTGCGCTTCAAATTATTTAAAGTTGTCAGTTCATCAGATAGTTTTTCCGAGTCTGGAATTGATACTCGAATCTACTGTTAAATAGTCCGTTCGACTGTCAACAGTCGATTGGACTAAAACAGCCGACTCACTGATACTCACTCCCAAACTGACTGTTAGCAGTCGAATCGCAACTGTCGACTGCAGCTGTAAGTTGATTGCTGTAATCGACACTAAAATTGACTTTCAACGCTTAAATTCACCGTCGACAGTCAACTTCGACTGTGAAATATTTAGTATAGTCAAATCAAGCGTCGACTTCGAAATTTCGTAATCAGTCAGTTTGACTGTTGACATTACATTTTGCTGTTCAAAAACTTTTGACGTCAACGTTCAATTTGTCTGTCATAAATATTACAGTCAAATGGACTGTAAACAGTCAATAAGACTGTTGACAGTCAAAAAGACTGTTGACAGTCAATAAGACCGTTAACAGTCGATTTGACTGTAATTTCGTACAATCAAATTGAGTGTCGACAGTCGAAATTCGACTGTTGACGGTCAGTTTGACTGTTAACACTTAATTGGACTGTCGACAGTCAACGTTTGACTGTTTTTTCCGTGAGGGATGTTGCCCGCTGAAACGGTGCACTTTTGGCACCGTTTGGAAAGATGCCTTTAATTTTTTTTGTATTTCCGAATGGGGGCTGATTCGCGAGTAAATCATTCAAATAGATAGACTTTAATAAATCTTCCCAATTGAAAAATTGAGTTGACAGGAATTCCGATCGGTTTCCGGATTTGTTGCGGATTTGGTTTTGTTTTGATTAGCAACGTCTCATATTCAGGACGATAGTTGATTTAGCGATTAAGAATAAGTTTCGAGGCTCTCCTCCGACTCTTCGGAAACGAGGT
>JAPYZK010003330.1:0-12152 GCA_030522785.1 Platygaster equestris | reverse complement strand
AACAGCTTATTCGCCCACTAGTGGGCGAACGAGTTCATCACTCGCATGCCATACGTCAGCAATCAGGTAATCCATTATTTCGTCCACTTTCAGCAGGGCCACGAAATTACATACTTCTCGCGGGCGTTGAATAAAATTCAAATCCACCCCCAAAACCCTTCCGTTGACCCAGCAACTCCGCCAAACCACCCCCACCCCCACAAAACCACGATTTTGTAGACTTGGCACCTTTTCCCCGAGCGCAGAGCCCCCAAAAAAGTGTTGACCTCTGAAGCCCTGAAGAGGTTTTCGGGACAAGTTGTCGGTGTCGGGGTGGATACGGAGGGTAACAGGAGTGGAGGATACAGTGCTGGTTAGGCCTGGACAACGGCAAAAGCATCAGCAGGAAGGAATCGTTGTAGGGGAGATTTGCGGCGTGCGTATCGGCGACATAGCTAATCGTACCACCCAAGGCGGCATACATTGAGAGCCCGATTAAGTACGCGGATCGGGTCGGGCCTGCACGGCGCGGATACGCGCATGTACCAATGCCCAGCGAGTGAGCGAGGCAACTGATAGGCGCTCTCCCTTTTGGTGCATCAGGGATCACCTCTTTACACTCGGGAAGCTTCATCATGGAAGTGGCGACCGAGCTGTGAGTACTGCGGAAACTGGGTCTGTCTGGGACAGACAGACCAATGGGTGCGATGTTGAACAATGCACTCTGTCAGATTGAATCTGTTGGGATTGGAGTATTTTGAGCGGTAGGGGCTGATTTGACTGATGAAATAGTCATTTAGTCATTTTTAGAGATCTGAGTGTGGAATCAGTGATAATTTTAATGCTGCGCTGCAGCATATTGCAACCCCCCTAGCTGGTTTTCTCGTTGCCCTTTTGGGGGCGACGGAAAATTTCTCAAATGAATCCAAATGTTTAATTTTTCGAAAATTTTTCAAACTTTCCGAATCTTTTGAAAAACTCAAGTTATTTAAAATTCCCGAGGAACTTGAAACATTCAGAGTTTTTGAACCATTTCGAACTTAATAAATACCAAACAAAATTTAAAAGTTGTGTAATTTTTTAGGAATTAAAAATTTTCGAATTTTTCAAAAAAATGTTGCAACCCGCCTAGCAGTTTAGGGCGACGTTTTATTGTCACCCTTTTTGGGGCGACGAAAAATTTCTACAATGAATCCGAATTTTCAATTTTTCGAAAAATGTTCAAACTTTCCAAATCTTTTGAAAAACTCAAGTTTTTTAAATTTTTCGAGGAACTTGAAAGATTCAGAATTTTTTAACAATTTTGAACTTAAATTCCAAACAAAATTTAGAATTTTTGTAATTTTTTAGGAATCCAAAGTTTTTGAATGTTTGAAAAAAATGTTGAAATTAAAATAAAAACATGTTGCAACCCCCTTAGCCAGTTGAAGGCGACGTTTTCTCGTCGCCCTTTTTGGGGCGACGAAAAATTTCTCAAATGAATCCAAATTTTCAATTTTTCGAACTTTTCGAATCTTTTGAAAAACTCAAGTTTTTTAAATTTTTTGAGGAACTTGAAACATTCAGAATTTTTGAGCCATTTCGAACTCGACAAATTACAAACGAACTTTAGAATTTATGTAATTTTTTACGAATCCGAAATTTTTGAATGTTTCAAAAAAATGTTGAAATTGAAGTAAAAACATGAAATTTGAAAATGTTCCGAAAAACTTGGGATTCTATTATTTTCAAAAGGACACAAAAATTTACGAATTTCCGAAAAACTTGAAGATCTTCAAACTTTTTCGAAAACTTGATTCCTTTCAGAAACTCGAATTCTCAAATTTTCGAAAAAACTTAGAATTTTTCGATTTTTGTGAAAAACGTCGAATTTTTGAAATGAAAAGAAATCGACTATTTAAAAAAATTGACAATTTTTGTAATATTTATGAAACTCTAAATGTCAAATTTTTCGAAAAACCTAAAATATTCAAATTTTAAGAAAAACCTCAAAATTCGCTTACTTTACGAATGTTTCTAAAATCCAACAATTTTCAAAATTTCTGAAAAAATTCCAACATAATATATTTCAAATTTCTCAGGAAACCCGATAGTTTTAAATTCCGAAAAAACTCCAAATTCAAAAAATTTTGCAGGAACTCAGAATTTTCAACTTTTTAGAACTCAAATTTTGCAAGTTTCGCAAAAAACGATTAAAAATACTATCATCAAAGATTGTATATAAGTATATTAAGATTGTACCTACCTAATTAATGCAAATTCAATTTATTTCGTTCGAAAAACACTCAGAAATTATTTCTTTAATAATTTTACATAATGAATCAAACGTCGCCTAAACATCGCCTTTTGGAGACGTTTTGGCGTCGAAATTTTGTCGCTCTCAGCTGGCTATGGCCATGCTCGAAATGTGTGCGCTGAAAGCACGTTTTTTTTTCTTCCACTGTACCCAGGAATAAGTTCCGGTAGAAATTACGAAACTTCCGGTAGAAATTAATGTACCACCTACTGACCCGTTGATACGAGGGTCAATTGACAAGTTTCTGGCCAGACCATGAAAGGATGATGCTGAAAATTTTTTTCTCTCGCAAGTGGCGTCGAAACAAAATTTTTTGGTACTCGCAGTTCAAATTAGCACTTTCTTTTATAGGAATTTTATTTTTTTTATATTTATATTTTTTTTTTCATCGTGGAAATTCCATGTATTTGAATTTTCGAACTGAAATTATTTTAGGTTTTTTGAATGTTTTCGATTCTTGAGCTAGATATACTTGAATTTACGAATATTGTTATAAGAATACTGTAATTTTCAAACGTTTAAGTGAAAATTAAAATTTTAAAAATTTTTTCATTTTTGTACAATTTCGAAAACTATGACCCAAAAGTTATTTGAACTGAAATTTTCCGGTTGCAGAATTTTACGATTTAAATTTACACAATTTAAAAGTAAATAAATTAAAATTTTTGTCGTTTCGATCTTGTACATCGACATTTCCAAATTGCTTAATTTTAGGATTCTCAAAAATTGTTCATCTCAAAACAAGCAAGTTTGAAAATTTTCAAATTCCGAAATTTTAAACGCAGTGTCAAGTTTAATCCTCTAGAAGTGACAAAACTGTAGGAATAATTCGACAGTCATCTATTTCCCGACGTTAATAATTATTCGAAAAAAAAATCATGAAATGATGATGAATTAGGGAGTGCATAATACGGACTAAAATTTGAGTGACACGCGCGCGATCAATTTCACGGACGCGGAATGCAATTACACGTCGTTGTAGGAATTAGCAATGACGTCAAAAAACGCAAACGTAACGCAATTAACGCTCAATTAATTATCGCATCATTTGTCGGAATCGCGTTTCCCTTTAAAGCAGACGATTTTGACACCGGAACTTCCGGTTTTTGGAATTTTCATTAAATGTGTCTCTCAAACTTTTACAAAGACCTAACTTGCAATTTTTTCATCTTTTTTGTAATTTTTGAATCATGTAATTAAGTTTTTTTCCAATCGAATGATTTTTTTTTTCAGAGTTGATACATGAAGTTTGATACATGACTGAATTCGAAATTTTCATCTAATGTTCAAATTCAAAACAATTTATTACTTTTATCCGAAATTAATTCTAAAATTTATTTCTTCGGGTTGAGTGAAAATCCTGCATATCAGAATTAAGTCGGAATTATTCTTAAAATAAGCATGATTCCACTTATTTCGAGCAGAATTCACACTCAAGTTTTATTTGCCACATTTTCACTCGAATGAAGTGAATTTTCACTCAAAGAAATTTAGCACTCTAAAAATGATCTGAAATTCATTAAAATGTCCTCAAAATGCATCTGAATTTGCAACAAAATTCATAAAAATCAAAAATGACAAGAATTTTCCGAAATTTTTATTAGTTTTCCATTAACTACAAAAAATTATACGTCATTCCCAAATTGGACAAAAAAATCATCAAAATTTGTGAAATTCTCGAAAAGTATTTTTTTCTCGTGCTTTTGTGGCATGAACCCATCGAAACATAACTTGAAATTTCATACTATTTTAACACGGGCATTCCTCGTGCGATTTCATGCTCTAAAAGCACGGGTTCATCAATTTTATCTGTAGTCTACACTGCTACAATCAGTCATTTTCTATCTCGAAGTTGAATTGAAGCTACAAATGTATGCATTGGCGGAAAAGCACGCACGACGATCAATTAAGTACATTCGACACAGTTTGGTAATATAGAACGTTTTAATGGCGGTGAAACTCAACTCGAAAATGCAGCTCGATACATGATATCACAATTAAACGAAGTTACCGACGATTATGTGAACTTGCACACAATGCGATCGGTTACGTAACGTTGACAAACGGGAGAATTCGTATCACCATGATTACTGCAAAAAATTTATTTTACGGTACAATCAAATTAATAGTTGATCATGATTGATATTCATTGAACTGCAAAACTTATGATATATTTTGATTTGACTTTTTTTAGAATTTTGAATAAGTTCGAAGAAAATCAGTTTTTTTTTCAAACTTAATCGAAAGCTGGTACTTTTTTGTGTATACCATGTATACATTGTTAATTATGATTTTTTAGATAGCGAAATTGAATAATTTAACTTTTTTCAGAATTTTCAAAAAGTTTGAAGAAAAACAGTTTTTTCAAACTTAATTAGAAGTTCCTACTTTTTTGTGTAAACAATGTATTATTATCAATTATGCTTCTCGAGATAACGAAATTAAATAATTTAACTTTTTGCAGAATTTCCAAAAAATTTGAAGAAAAACAGTTTTTTTCAAACTTCATCAAAAGTTCCTGTTTTTTTGTGTACACAATGTTATTAATTATTTCGAAACAAAAAAACTGTGTTGAATAACTTCTTTTCTATAATTTTATTCTCGAATAAGTGCCAGTTTTTTACCCATTCGAAAGTTGTCCCGATACAATACTGTTCAACTAATCAAATCCCGAATAAATATTTCATATAATCGAACTTTGACTTATTAAATCTGAGAAAGCATTGGGAAATTTTGCAATGCATAATTTTCCACGACCTCGACTGATAATAAAAATTCCCATCATACACAATTTTTTATCGCGTTCCATAGTGACTTTTTTCCTTCGTGTATGTGGGACAAAAGTTAAAGATGCGATCAAGGAAGCAACTCTGATAACTCGAGTGGAAATAAAAAAGATCACTGGGGTCAAGTCGATGAAATTTCATGCCGGGTTTTTCAGACTTGTGGTGAAACTTCGTTTCCGCCGCTTTTCGTTTTGATTTACTCGAATTTGAGACCGATTTGAATTTGGCGGAAGTGGTTAGGAGTGTCGTTATGATAATTACGATGATTAGCGGCAGTGAGATGATTTATCGAAATCTCGATGAGATTTGATCGAAACGTGTGATGATTTTTTATTCGATTAGATCGTGTTTAACGATTTTATCGGAGAAGTGGGTCTTTATCAAGGGATTTCGAAATTTTATAAATATATGAAAATATAGAAAATATTTAGATTAGATTGTGTTTGCTGATTTTATCGGAGAAGTGAGTTTTTATGAAGGGACTTCGAAATTTTGTAAATATATGAAAATATAGAAAATAATTGGGAAACGCAAATTTTTCGGTTTTGAGTAATACTTGGAATTTTTGAGTATGTTGATGAATTTTAAAGGATTCTAGAAACAAAATTGTACAAGTCGAAGGTTTTAACAGTAATGTATTGTGTATTTTTTCGAATTAAATTAGAAAAACTAAAAAATTGAATATTTCAGAATTTTTTAATGTCAATTCAAACATTGGAAACTTTATTTTGAAATTTTAATTCGGAAAGTCATAAAATGGCGCTTAGAAAACAATTACAAAGTTTAATAATGTTTGAAGATAGAAGTTGGAATCTGAATAACAGAAAATGATAAGAAAATAAAAATAATGTATTTTTGGATCATTTCTGGAATTTTTGAGAATTTCATAGGATTCTAGAAACAAATTCTGGAAATTCAAATGTTTGAACAATATGATATTTTGAATTTTTTCAAATTTAGTTGGAAAAACTGAAAAAATTTCAGCATCAAATATATGTTGCAAAATTTTTGAATTTAATTTGAAAATGTTGCCGGATAAAAACAATCCAAAATGAATAATAATAATGAATAAAAATAAATAATCGAAAAAATAATGAATGAATTCGAAATAAATTGAAAATTGATAAATTTTATCATATAAATAAAATTACAGATTTTAAAGATCTGTGAATATAGAAATTGGAATCTAAATAGTGGAAAATTATACGGAAATAAATTAAACTTTTCCATTTTTCGATAATTTCCGGGATTTTTGAGAATTTCGATCCAGTCCTACATTCCATTCATTTCTATATTCCAAAAATCTCAAGTCCTTAATTTTTTTTCCAAGCTCGAATTCATAAATTTTCGTATTCAAATTTACAAAAGTTTTCAATTTTTGTATTGACAGTGCGTTAAAAATTTGGAATCTATGTAATAATATTCAATGTTTTCTACATTCAAAACGTGTTTGAAAAATTTTCAAAGAAAAATGGCAATCATCAAATTTTTAATGAATGACAAAAAATTTCAAAAAACTGAATCGCTATCGAATTTTTCATTTTCGAAATTATTTTACATTTTTCTGAATTCAGAGGGACTCGAGCATTTTTTAATGACTTTAACATTTTCATAAATATTATTTCAAGCATCGGAAAGTTTTCAAAATCTTGCCCAAGTTTAAAAAAAATATGCTGAAACTATAAACAGAAGTTTCGAAACTCAAAAAATATCTAAAATGTTTCAAAAACTTCGGATTTTTCATGAAATTTCTTAAATATTCGAAAATATTACACAACGTAACTGACAAGATTCTCGAAAATTTTTATATTTAATAATTCCCGAGTTTTTCAAAATCGCCTAAAAATTCTGTGAAACCATGTAAAATTCCAACAAAATTAGTAGAATTCGAAAACTTATGAAAAATCAAGAAAAATCACGAGATCTCCAAATATTTTTTCAAATCATCCAAATTCTAAAATTCTTCATAAATTTTCAAATCCATACATTTTCCAAAATTCGGTCAATAAATCGATACCGTATAAAAAATATATCATAGCTCGGAAAAATTACGTAAAACTACAATATAGTATCTACAAATCAGCAGCTAAAAAATTCAATTCAACGGTTTTTGGGTAGATATTCAAATTTTCGGAAAAATCTATTACAAAAAATGTCAACAAAGTTCTAGCAATTGGAAAATCATTATTGTAAAGCCTCGCCCTAGTTGCAACAAGACAAAAAACGAGTGTTGAAAAAACCCATTTTAACTCGTGAGATATTCACTCGAAATTTCGAAACCCTGCCTAATTTGATTTTGAGTTCCCAAAAAAATCTCGAAAGCTTGGTTAATCGATGACAAGATGACAAATATTTAGCACAAAATATCGTTCAACATTTATTAACGTAGGTCATAAAAAAAGGACAAAAAGGATGAAAATCATAGTTCAGGACTTTTTTCACTCGCGAAAAAAATATGTGTAGGAATCCTAAATGGATCAATGAAATTGTTGTATCAAAATAGAAAAAAAGGGAATGGATTTTGAAATTCTAAGTACCTTCAAAATCGTACTACGTGATAATCAGCGATCGAATATTTGATTACAAGCATATTTGATGATGTACATCTAATGCAAACAGTTTTCAATGTTTACTAATGAAGCAATTTGGCACGGTTTGAACCGGATTAAATTGGTTCCCACATGTTTCGGACAATATGGGTCATTAACTTCAATAAGCAGTTGCCCAAACTTGATAATTCGTTTTCCAAGTCAATTAAGCGTGCAGTTTTTCACCCTCCTTCATGATAAATTGATTAGACGTGGATTTTCGACTTCTGAATTTTTCATTTTTATGAATCTCTATGAGTGACAATAATACAAATGTGAATAATTGTTTTTTTTAATATTTTCGAAAAAATACTCTAAATGTTCTTCTCGCAAAAAACCTATGATTGTAAAAAAATTGGTTGGGATATTAATTATTAATGTACTTAGAAAAAAATTATTCAACCCAACGAAAAATTTACTCATCGATCGAAAAATATAACAATTGTGTATCATCGGAGTAATAAAAAAAAAAAAAACATTTTTCGTAATTTCAACGCATTTTTTTGTACTTCCGACAAAATATTTGCTGACATTAAAAAAAGTTGAAAAAACGATTCGAGAACACTTTTTTTTGCACCACAAGGTATCATTTTAATGACATCGAAATGTTTGAAATTTAAGACAGGCAATTTTTTTCGTACAGAAAAAAAGTTGATTCGATCATTCAAATTTGTCTTCCTACGTAAAGATGCGGTATACAAATGTTTCGAGATTGACGGCGCAGAAGTTACGATTTAAAAAACGTGTCATGCAAAAATTTACATAACACGATTCCGGGTAGTTTTTATTGTCCGATTAGCTATCTTTACTCAAATTATTCTGAATCGTTATATTATATCAAAAATTGTTTGGCTCCGCAAAAATATTTATGAACGAAATTTTTACTTCATGTACAAAATTGAAGCAAATTCGTAAATTTGTTGAAAGTAGTGATACGTACTTTAATTGTTCTATCGAGCTCAATTTTGAATATTGATTTACAAAATAAAAAAAAATTATTATTTGTTTTAAATCATTTTTTTTTCTCCGCGTACGATGTCATTCAACAATTATTTCAAGTAATCTGACTTTTAGCGCGTTCAGAAACTACGATTAAAGTTTCACAAGCACGTTGATTAAATCGACAATTACCCTTAGCGTAATTGTTTTTTCCCAAGTACTTCCTCGGTAACTGACATTTCTTTACACTCCGTAAATGACTCGAGCATTTCTCTGATTTTTTCGTTTTTTCAAGTGTCAAGTAGAAATTTCAAAAGCTCACAATTTTTCGAATTTTCGAATCCAAAGTTTCACGCTTGAATGTAAATTTTAAAACGTTTATACATTCAAGTTCATCTATTCGCAGATTAAATATTGGAATTCATGATCGTCATTTCACGTTTCGAAATTCTATATTTTTTCGTTTTTGAATCGTGGGAATTCAGTTTTCGAATCATTTATTCAATTTGAAAGCACTTTAAAAAAACAAAACGTAAAAAATCAGGTTGTTTCATCATTTGTACCACCCACTTCCGATATTCCTTTTACATCGAAAACTATCAAAAAAACAACACATTAGTTTGCACAAAACCAAAAAAGAAAAATTTGCCAAATTATTTCCCCCCCTCTAAAAGCCCACATTTGTTTATAAAAAACATAAAAATCACATCCTGGAGCTAGAATGACGTCCCAGGTCATGTTTTATGAAATAATTACACGTTTATCCAAACAAATCATGCAGGAATTCAGAATTTGTAGAGTGACAGTTCTCAATGGAATCTAAAATTAACTCCCGGAGTAACGTTTAACGGTTGGAATGAAGCTCGAGTCTGAATCAATTTATATTCGCTACGACTGTCTCAACACATAGCAATTACGTCGTCTGCTGTTTGCCATGCATTTTTACTCGATTATCGACAGTTTATGCATCGCCATTATTCTCGGCGTGCATTACCATACTAATTTTAATAGACACACAAATCCTATCGAGCATTCTTAATGAGCTTTTCCGAATCGTAACATTGCTTTATTGTGGCGGAAATGATTATCATTGGAATCGAGCCATGCGCATTTATATTGCATTTAGTGCAATTTTTTTTGTAATGAATTATTCAATGGATTCTGATTTCTTTTTTTAATAAATCGTTCGTGAAAAATATCCAAATTTGTACATTGGTGATTTAAAAAAATTAAAGTAATTAAATTCATGAGTAAGTAATAAATAAAGTTTGTAAAATTTCAAAGGGTTTCAAAGATTGTCAGAAAATCGAAAATATGGTTCAAAATTTGGATTTTCGTGGATTTTGAAACATTTTTGGCTATTTTTACTAACGAAATTCTGCATGATATTTTTATTGTATTCAACAGATTTTTTGAGAAAGATAAGACGTATTCAACAAATTTTGAACGTCTATAAATTTACTTCAATTCGTGAAAAATGGAGAATTGATTTGGTGTTTCGAAATTCAATAATTTCGATTTTAGTGATCAAAATACAAAATTCGTAAAATCAATCGAAGAGTACTAAATTTTAATACCCTCACAATTTACATTGATTTCTTTTTTTTTTTTATTTATTTATTTTTTTTTTAATTAAGTTTGAACTTAATTTCCTCTCAAACTTCATTAAACACTGCCTCGAGAGAAACGCAAATTACGAACGAGCAAATATTGTGTTTCCGAGATGATTGCGATCCTTTCAAAGGATCGTCTCGTCCTTTTTTTTCACATATAAATTACGCTGGCGAGCGCAAAGCGGAAGATAAAAAAGTTGGATCCCACCGCGTCCTCACAATTACACAACCGAGCCTTGCTCGATTTTTCATCTCATTGTGCGCGGTCCTGAATGGGCCGCGTTTTGGCCCACTTTTTACTCCCAAGTGTGCATGTGGCGAACTTTTGAAAAAGGAAAACGCCCGTGTGCATGAATATAAATGTTAGATCGAAAGCTGGATGCGCGTGGTATTGCACTTTATTTTCGTGTGGTGTAGAATATATGTGTCACACTGATGAATATTCTCGGCAATATTTTCTGCATCGAGCGGAAATAAAGCCGGGTCAATGTTGCGGAAAAGGCGCGAAAAACGAAGGCAAAGGAAGCGCAGAAAGATTTTTCCGATATTTGGGAATGAAATGTGGAAATGAAATATTTTCGTAATTTCGGATTTGGGAAATTTCAGAACTGAAGTTTTCTAAATCGTGGTTAAAAATGGGGAGAAATAATATATAATGGAATTTATGACTCAGAAATTGAAATTTGACAATTCAACAATTCGAAAATGTTACAATGATTCGAATTTGAGAATTTTAACGTCTGCGACATTATAATTTGAGTTTGAGAAAGATATGGATTATGATTCCAAATTTTTATTACGTCGTGTTGATGAAAATTCGGATCCTGAAAAACTGGAATTTTTATTTCGAAAATTCATGTACTTTATTTTTGACTTTAAATGTACGGTGTTTGGACAATTGGAAACTTCAACATTGGAAAATTCGTGTCTTTTCGACTTGTGAAGTTCAACAAATTTGGTAATTGATATTTGAAAGATAAAATTTGAGAAACTGAGTTCAAATTTCATCTGAAACTGAAAGAATTCAGACTTTAATATTGAAGCATATCAAAATGCCAAACTACAAGCACGTATCCAGGGAGGGAGCTGACCCCCCCCCCCCCCCCACCCCGAAATTCTGGAAAATTTGCAAAATCTAGCGCACTGCGAAAAAGTATATTTTCGATATAATAGTATAAAACAATACTGATTTTCACAAGTGTGAAAGTTTTCGAGAAATTTGATAATTTTTAACATTTTTAACATTTCAAAATATATAACAATTTCGGGAATTTTTCAAGTTTGGAGGGTTTTGAGAATTTTAAAAGTTTTTGAAAGTCTGCAAAATTTCAGAACTTCAAAGATTTCTAAGTTTTAAAAAAGTTTTAAAAACTCTAAAAATTTGCAATTTTTTCATAATTCTCAAAATTATGAAAATTTTACAAATTCTTAACATTTCGAGAAAGTTGATAATTTGGAATGTTTTTAACATTCCCAGATTTTCAACAATTTTGATAATTTTCAAAGTTTGAAGTATTTTGAGGATTTTGGAAATTGTTGGAATTTGCAAAATTCAAGAGTTACAACATTTTCGTAAATTTCAAAGATTTGTAAAAGTTTCGAATATTCTAAAAATTTACAATATTTTTATAATTCTTGAAATTACAAAAATTTTACGAATTCTATTTTACGAATTCTTTACATTTCGATAAACTTGATAATTTTGAACATTTTGAGATTTTTAATAGTGTAGAGAATTTCGAAATTTTTTAGTATTTTGACAATTTTCAGTATTTCGAAAATTTTAGAAATTTAAGAGATTTAGAAAAGTTACGGAAATTTTGAGAGTAGAAGCAGTTCTCATGATTCTTGAAATTCGAAAAATTTAACGAATTTATAAAATTTCAAAAAACTTGGAAATTCGTATAAAAATGTTCCAACCAAACAGAAAATTTCAGAAAACATCTATTTG
>JAPYZK010003329.1:0-20245 GCA_030522785.1 Platygaster equestris | reverse complement strand
ACATCAAAATACTCTCGAATTCCCGAATTTTGTGAATTTGAGTTTTTGAATCATTTCGAAATTTTCGAATCATCATTTCAAAACCTTCGAATTCTCGAAATGGAATTTTTTCAATTATTCCAAAATATTCGAATTGTTGAATTTCAAAACTTTTCAATTTTTACATTTTACGAATTCTGATCTCCAAATCATTTTGGAATTTTGAAATAATTATATTTCAATCCTTTCAAATTCCCAAATTTTTTGAATTCAACATCAAAATACTCTCGAATTCCCGAATTTTGTGAATTTGAGTTTTTGAATCATTTCGAAATTTTCGAATCATCATTTCAAAACCTTCGAATTCTCGAATTGGAAGTTTTCCAATTATTCCAAAATATTCGAATTGTTAAATTCCAAAACTTTTCAATTTTCAAATTTCACGAATTCTAATCTTCGAATCATTTTGGAATTGTTGAATCTATACACTTCAAAACTTTTCAATTCTCGATTTCTCAAATTTTAGGTCATCAATTTTCCATCCTTTCACATTCGAATTTTCGTATTTTCGAATTCTATCCCAAAATCTGTAAATTTTTCAAAAACTCACAAACGCTCATTCCAAATTCCATATTTTTCGTAAAATACCAAAACTTGAAGTTCTATGTAACTTCTTAATAATTTTCAAATTTTCTGACTCGTGCCGATTTTCGGTAAAAAAAAAATCTCTGTGATAAAATTTTGAATGGAACCCGTGCGTGCAGCGCACAATGCAATACATTAAAATCAGTCCCTCGCAAATGACTCGGAAATTACCATAAACTTCTTTACGCTCATTCGCGGCGTCAAAATTATCTCGTTTTTTTCCTCTTTCCCGAAAGATAAGCTCTCCCATTGTTCCCATTCGTCATAAAACGAACAATTGAAGGCAAATTGCGAATCAAAATATTATTTATGAATGCTTAAGTACATAAATTATAAATTTCCGAATCGAAATGACTTTCAAAAAACTAAAAAAAAGTCATCTGGAAAAAAAAGAATTTGAAAATTCGAGGTAAAATGAAAATTTCATTCGTCACTTCCAATTAGAAAGATCGTCATTTTTCAAGGCTCGATAATTACCCAATTCTAATGCAAATTTCGTTCGCAATAATCAAGAAAATTTTCAATTTGCATGATTGCAGTCATACGCATGCTGAAATGGTGGTAAAAATGAAGATAACGATAAAAACTCGTGATAAAATAGTATTTTTTGACAAAAATCCAATTTTGATACACAATATTGTAAAATTCATGAAATTAATCACACGTTTCATGATTTGATCATTATCTCGAAGAGAATTAAAAATAATTGTGAATAATTATGATCAACGATGAAGACGCCAAATGATCTAGTTTTTTTCAACACCATAACTCACTTCTTCATTTTTCAATCAGAATAACAAAAAATCAAAAAACCGTATAGGAACAATTTGGAAATTTACGAAAAAAATGTGTTTTGGGGAAATTTTTTTCGATCTTGATTTTGAGTTTTAAAATAAATTTGACTTGAATTAAAAAACTTAAATTGAAGAAACTTGAAGTAAAATTTGACTTATTTTATCGATATTTTGACGAAATCATATCAAAAATTATTAATAGACACTTAATCAAGTTCGAAATCATTTTTAGTGAATTTTCGCAGAAATCTGTAATTTTGCAAAAACAATTATTTTCAAGCAATTGCTCAAAACAAAATTTAAATTTTGTTGATTTTGAGTTTTCCCGTGAAATTTGACTTATTTTATCAATATTTCCACGAAATTGAATAATAAATTATAAATTGACACTAATCAAGTTTGAAAACATTCTTGATAAATTTTTGCAAAAATCTGTCATTTTACGATGGTAAATTTTTTTCAAATTCTGTTGATTTTGAGTTTTCCCGTGAAATTTGACTTATTTTATAAATATTCCAACAAAATCGAATCAAAAATTATAAATTGACACTAGATCAAGTTAGAAAACATTTTTGGTAAATTTTCGCAAAAATCTGTAATTTTACGAAAACCAACTTTTTTTTCAAGCGTATTTTGTTTATTTTGCGTCTTCCAGTAAAATTTGACTTATTTTATCAATATTTCGAGGAAATCGAATAAAAAATCATAAATTTATACTAAATCGAGTTCGAAAACATTTTTGGTAAATTTTCGCAAAAATCTGTAATTTTACGCTTACACAAAAATTTTATAACGTATTTTGTTGATTTTAAGTTTTTCCGTAAAATTTGACTTATTTTATTAATATTTCGACGAAATCAAGTCAAAAATTATGAATTGACACTAAATCAACTTCGAAGAAATTTTTTGTAAATTTTCCCAAAAATCTGTAATTTTACGAAAAAACAATTTTTTTCAATCAAATTTTGTTGGTTTTGAGTTTTCCCACAGAATTTGACTTATTTTATGATTTTTATTCTATGGTATTTATTATTATTTCGACGAAATTAAATGAAAAATTATAAATTAACACTTAATCGAGTTCGAAAAAATTGTTGGAAAATTTTCGTAAAAATTAGTAATTTTACGAAAACAAAATTTTTTTCAAGCAAGTTTTGTTGATTCTAAGTTCTTCCGCAAAATTTGACTTATTTCACAAATATTCCGACAAAATAAAATAAAAGGTTATAAATTGACTCTGAATCAAGTTTGAAAAAATTTTCACAATTTTCGCAAAAATTTGTAATTTCACGAAAACAAAATTTTTATATCCAAATTTTGTTGATTTTGAGTTTTCCCTCAAATTTTATTTCACGGGAAATTTCGTTCACTATTCCGAAGAAAAAAAAAAAAAGACGCCAAATAATCTAGTTTTTTCCAACACCAAAATTCATTCCTTCATTTGTCCATCAGAACAAAAAAAAATCCAAAAATCGTACAAAAAAAATAATTTCAGTACGCGAAATGAAGGGAAAAGATAAAAAGTCGGATTTTGCAAGATAACATGTATATTTTATACAAGAATTTTTGGCAAGATTCATCGGATATAAATTTATGAAATAACGGACACTCCATGTCGGCCATAAAAGAAAAATGGGCTAATATAATCGTGTGTGTGTGTATGTGTTTGTGTGACTGGTAAAATTGGTGAATGTTCGGCGTCGCGTTATTTACACTGCAACATCTCACCAAATAAGTGATGCGTGTTTTGTTTACATCGAACCATCGGCGGATGGGAATGATTTCCTGTCTGCCGATTATTTCTAAATTTTCATCAATTTCCATTCGCGCGTTGCCACACTCGCTACGCTCGTGAGGCAATCTCCACGCTCGAGGAATCTCCTCTTTCTCCCACTAGTCGCACAATATACTATTCTACGGTTTGAAGGGTAGCAAATTACATATTCACATGTACAACGGTCGGCACTTGGCCATTTTTCCAGTGTCCTGATCCTTAAATTATGAGGATCCTGGAGATTTTTGTTTATCAGAAAGTGACCTTGATTACGAAATTCTCATGATTCGCGTAAGGATTTTAAGGTGACCTCATGAAATTCTGTTATTAAGGATTTTAAGCTGACCTCGTACGATTTCCATCATCCCTAGCCGATTGAGGGCGACGTTTTCTCGTCGCTCTTTTTGGGACGACGAAAAATGTATCAAGCAAATCCGAATTTAGAATTTTTCAAAATACTTTTAAACTTTCCAAATCTTTTGAAAAACTCTGATTTTTTCAATATTTCGAGGAACTCAAAATATTCAGAATTTTCGAATAATTTCGAACACAATAAATTCCAAAAAATGTTACAATTCATCTAATTTTCAGAGAATTCAAAATTTTCGATTGTTTGAAAAAAATTATAATTTTGAAAGTAAAATGAAAACATGCAATTTTGAATTTAAGATCTTTATGTTTTGAAAAGGACACAAAATTTAACCAACTTTTTCTAAAGACTTGAAGATTTTCAAATTTTTCAAAAAACTTGAATTTTTTAAGAAACTCGAGTTGTCAATTTATTGTAATAACTCAAAATTTTTCGATTTTTGTGGAAAACGTCAAATTTTCACAGTAAGAAGTAATCGAAATTTCCGATTGGTTCCAAAAATTAACAATTTTCGAAATTTTCATGAAACTCTAAATGTCAAATTTTTCTAAAAACGCAATATATCCAAATTTTCAGAAAAACGTCAAAATTCGCAAATCTGCTGTAGAACTACAAATATTCGAATTTCCTAAAAACTTGGAATTTTTTCATTCAAAAAACTTCAAATTCACGAATGTATCTAAAATCTGACAATTTTCAAAATTTTCGAAAAAACCCCAACATATTTCGAATTTCTCAGGAAACCTTTTAAATTCCGAAAAAACGTTCAATTTGAAAAATTTCTGAGAAAGTCAGAAATTTCAAATTTTGCAAAGTTTGCAAAAAAGATTAAAAATAATACAATTATAAAATTCTGAAATCAATTTTTCAATGATTTTACCCAGTGACTCAAAGTCATTTTCAAGGTGCTTCAAAGTAAAAAAATTCAAAACCATTCAGAGATATTTATCAAAGAAAATTTCGAAAATCTTCCGAATTTTTCAGCAAATTATCCAAAATTTTCCCAAAACTCCCAATATTGATATTCACCAAAACTAAAAATCATCAATCTCCTCAACATCAGAATTTCGTCAATATCATCGAAAATTGTCTCGTCCCCTATCATTATATTACCACTTTCCACTCGCTCAATTCCTGCCTCTTGCAATATTTTATAATCCCTTACCAACTATCTTATAACACAATAATTCGACAACTTTTGCTGCATATAATAAATTTTACCCTACATTACTTGATGAAAATGCCTTAGCACCCATTCGCCCGAACGCCCGTTTTCCCGAATCCCGTAAATCGCGCATTTTTCAAGCTCCGAAAAGCAATAAGTTTCAAGTAATCATCATTCTTCATTCAGTCATTCTATTATTCCGTTCACATATAACATTCAAATTTACTGATCAATAAATTTTCACCCATTTCCCAAGGTGTATTCTATTTTTTCGGGCAAATTGAATAGATTCGGGCAATGTGCTTTCGGGCGAATGAATTTTCGGAAAAATGACCTGATGAATTCCAACTTACTCTACATTGTGTGCCATATCAATTCACAAATAGCAAAGCGAAAGCTCCAATGAACGAACGAGTTTCCCCCCTTTTTTCGTTATTATTGACATTTTTTGAGCCAAGTAGAGTATAATCATACGATTTATTGCCTATCGATTTCGGTCGCTTCACGAGAGCCTTCGTTCAAAAATCGTCACATTTGACGTCTCAACTGAGAATTCATTATTTCCGCAATAATGGAAAAAATATAGAAAAAGGTGATATCGATTGACGAAAAATGCAACGATTACTTCACGCGTAAAATAGTGCGCTAGACAAGCTTTTTAACAAGCATATACAAATATTATATATTCACTGATTTACATATATATATATATATTTCAACAACAACGAATCGTAGGGATCTATACAATAAAATAATGAGCTTGTCAAACAATAAATAATGATGATGATGGATGATGATGATTCACACCGAGCTAACGTTATCCAATAGATGTTGACGTTGGAATAAAGTGTGCGTAAATCAAGGTTCGAATTTTAGCAAATTGGTGATTGTTTATGAAAGTTTGCAAAAATTTAGATAAACTTCGAATTTTTGAAGAACTTTGAAGTTCAGTTATGAAATTTCGAGTGTTTTGAAGTTTCGATTACGTGTTTTAAAATTATCGCGAAAATCCTGAATTTTCCGAATTCCGAAAGTAGCAGTTTCGCGAGAATTTTGAAATTTTGACCCTGGTGAACACACATTCCCTAGCCAGCTGGGAGCGACGAGATTCTGACGATAAAACGTCTTCAAAAGGCGATATTTAGGCGACGTTTCCAGTCACTATGTTGAATCATTGAAAAATTAATTTTAGAACATTTCATGATCGAAATAAATTGAATTCGCATTCAGTACAATCTGTACAATCTTAATATGCTTGTATAAAATCTTTGATGATTGTTTTTTTTTTTTTTTATCTTTTTTTTCAAAATTTACGGAATTTGGGAATGTTGTGTTTCCTGGAGATTTTTGGAACTCAACGTTTTTTCGGAATTTGAAAATATCGAATTTTCTAAGAAATTTGAAATGTTGGGTTTTTTTTTCGGAAATTTTGGAAATTGTTAGATTTTGTAAACATTTGTGAATTTTAAGTTTTTTTTATTTGAAAATTCTAAGTTTTTCGGAAATTCGAAAATTTGTGGTTTAACAGAATCGCGAATTTTGAAATTTGTTTGGAAATTTCAATATTTTGGGTTTTTCGAAAGATTTGATATTTAGAGTTCCATTAAAATTTCTAAAATTGTTAGTTTTTGAAACCAATTGAAATTTTTGAAAATTGTCAGATTTTCGAGACATTCGTGAAGTTTGATTTTTTTTAGAAAATTTCAAGTTTTTCGGAAATTTAAAAATGTGTAGTTCAACAGATTCGCGAATTTTGAGGTTTTTCTGGAAGTTTGAATATTTTTGGTTTGTCAAAAAATTTGGCCGAGTTTTATGAAAATTTCAAAAATTGTTAGTTTTTGGAAACAATCGAAAATTCCGATTTCTTCTTATTGTAAAAATTTGACGTTTTCCCCAAAAATCGGAAAATTTCGAGCTTTTTCAAAAATTCGAGAATTTGAGTATCTTAAAAAATTCAAATTACTGAAAAGTTTGAAAATCTTCAAGTTTTACAGAAATTTGTAAAATTTTGTGTCCTTTTCAAAATATAAAAATCTCAAGTTGTTCGAAAAATTTCAAAATTGCATGTTTTCATTTCACTTCCAAGATCATAATTTTTTTCAAACAATCGAGAAAATTTTCAATTCTCCGAAGATTACATGAATTTTAAAATTATTTGGAATTTATTGAGTTCGAAATTGTTCGAAAATTTCGAATATTCGAGTTCCTCGAAAAATTAACAAAATTCGAGTTTCTCAAAAGATTTGGAAAGTTTGAAAGTTTTTTAAACAACTGAAGATTTTGGATTTGTTCAAGAAATTTCTCGTCGCCCCCAAAAAAGCGACGAGAAAACGTCGCCGAAACGTCGCCCTCAACTGGCTATGGTTTCGCAACAAATAACACGCAATTTTTCCTAAACACGCACTTGTAGCTTACTCACAACTATGTACACCATAAATTCCCCATTTCCCTACTTGTACGCTTTCACAGAATTATTGTAATATGTACATAACGACGTGCACCAGGACAACGACGAACATCAGCTTGCGTAACACTGTCGCATTGTCGAAATAACGTCAACATTCACGCAAACACTCAAAAGCTATTTCCTCACAAACCAAAAAACCACAAAATAAGCATAAAAAATCCATAAACCACATTACAGTAGACTTCCACTCACGAAAACTCACAAAAGTGAAAGTCTACTGCAATATTTTCACCTCCCTCAACAAGCCAAAAAACAATAAATCTAAAATCACCATGTTTACCAAATACTGAACGACGTGCAACCGAAGAAAATTCGATCAAAACTGGATAACCCACATATTCCATAAGGCTCATCTTATAATCCCCACGAAAAATGCAGGCCATAAAATTTCGACCGAAGGTTCTCCGGTCAAGATAAAAATTTTTCAACAACAAAAACATAATAGATAGACACGATTTGATTAACATCTCCAACGTTTTTTCGTTATCTCTCCGATTCTCCTGATGATCCATAGACAATATAATAGAATAAAATATATGGCATGATAGTAACTGGTTTGCTTTCCCTCTCGCGAGTGGAATAAACTATGCGTGCGCTCAAGGAACCACTGAAGAGACAAGTGTAGAATAAGACCAGTTTCTTCCTCGTTACTCCAAAGATTCGCAGCCGAAGAGGACATACTCCTCGCGCGACAGCCAGAAAGGATTCCCTTCCACGTACTCGGGCGGTGTTTTGTCTTGAGACGGGAAAAGAAAACGCATCAAATCAAGCTTACACTGATATTCAGCACGTTTGAATATGTTTATCATATGGAAAAAAGATTTTAATTAACTAATCGTACACTATTGTCAACGAAGGATACCTATTCCAGACGTAACTTATTCAAAAACACATTATCTGCTATCTGGTTCCTTTTGTGTAATAGAACGCAAAGGAACGCGAGGGAACGTTCTTTTGGATCCATCACGGGGTATCAAATGACGTGACAAAAATGGCAGAGAAAAGACAAAGCCTCACCAGGATGAACGGCTAAAGGCACGTAAGTGGAGCCCATGGCGACGTTCCAGCTGTGCGTTCCAGGGCAGCTCTTGACCTCCAAAATATGACTGTAATCAGGCAAGACGTCCTTCAAATCCCTCGTCAGGCGAAGCTCGAAACCCGTGAGGTCCGTGTTCCCCCCGGTCAGCAAGATGTGCGACAAGCAATCCTGCATGACTTCCTCGGGCAGGCCCTCGGTCACCTCCTTTATCACCTGGGGCAGGCCCAAGCTCACGTACATCATCTCCGGGGCTATGTACAGTTCCGACCCTAGCGAAACTTTCTGTAACCGCAACGAGTCCACATATATTTGCTGACGACGAGGATGAAAACCACGAAAAGCAACGGTTACAACGGAAAAATCATCATCAGCCATGAAGACTGCGAAAAGAAGATCAATCAACTACGGTTACCCAGAATTTCTGGTAGTCCGCGTAACTGTCGACGCGCAGGTCGATGTGCTCGCGCTTCACGGGTCCCCGCCTGCTCTTGCGCTCGTCGTTGTCGATGTTGTAGCTGAGCCGGCAGCGCTCCTTCACCGCTATGCTGTCGAGGTAGGAGATGGGTATCTGGTGGTACTCCTTAGGCTGCCAGTGCATGGCCTGCTTGAGGTGGTAGGCCACGTGCCAACCGCCCACGGGCAGTAACCTCCAGCGCCGCGGCAGGACCCTACCCCCCGTCACCACCGCCACCGTCGTGCTCAGGGCGCCGCTGTCGATCACCACGCACGTCTCCACGTCCAGCATGGCGCACGCCGCTAATGGTTTCGGCACCAGGCACACCCTGAACCAAACACGAGATGAGGCTTTAGGGGCGGGAGAACTCTCGGGAAATGTGTCCAATGATTCAGCCCAATTGGAAAGTCCATTTGATTGACATAGGACACTATTATTGTGGGTCGCTTTTCTTTTCGTCCCATTTTTGCGTCTATGGCAAACTTCAGTTTACCTTCTCTGGCATTCGCGTTAACCAGATCGGAACATCGTTTCAGTGATCAGGGAGGGTGTTTAATAAAAGTAAAATCCAAGCCGTGCCCCCCAAAATCCCAAGCAATGTGAAGATTTCCACTTGCTGGGGGAAATTATGGGAAACACCGCGGCAGAGAAGACAGTCGTTAATTTGCTCCCCTTCGGGTGACGTGGGTGATTTTCGTCAATGAAAATTTTACTCCGCCCAAAGCGGGACTCGAACCTACGATTATGAGTCCAGTGGTTTAGTTACTGGACCATCCACACCTCTTATTATTAGCTATATAGCTTACAAACCAAAATGATGTTCAATGCCTGCGTCAGCAATGTTCTGATAATGATAGCATACATCAACGCAAAACGAGTGCACGCCATACTTGAGTTTTTCCCAGTGGTGCTACCAGGATATAAGATCATCGAACTGCCAACACATGTCATTTATCATCCAATCACCGTACAAGCAATACATCATCTGCAGCTGCGTATTGTCGATCAAGACGTAAAATCAGTCAATTTCCGCGGAATGTTATAATCATTATTGTTTTATAGTTTAAGCGAACGCCCAGCCATTATGTCCTTGTACTTTCTCCCCCCTGCTCCTTCAGGTCCTTACCTCATTCATGTCTCTGACTTGCCAGTGCTACACGCTCACACAAAAAGTTCTGCAATCCCTCCAGCCTTCCACATTCCCTCGTCACGTGTATATGCATGTTTAGGTTGTTTTGGCCCATTCATATCTTTATAACCCTTACCCTTGGCCTACTCAAGAGTTAATGTGTACTTACCTGCTCTTGGAAGCCAATTAACCTTCTCTCCTGTTCAGCCAGATGCGGCATCATTGGCAATTGTAACATTCTACAGTATATAATGGTTTTAAATGGTATTCAACATAATAGCAGCATAAATCACAAGATAAGTATTCTTGTCATCGGGATGAAAACAAAGAGAAGAAATCCATTATTACCGAGCCACTTTGACCTCCTGAAACAAGTAGTGCAGGAGCTGCTTCCTAAGTAAGGAGTGCATGGCCAGTGGCTCGCAGAACATGAGAACCGTGTTGGGCTTCCTCAGAGTGGCCGTCAGGCCCATCTGGTGGAAGAGATGGTCGACGAAGGTCTTCAGCACCGGGAAGCTTCCTTCGCTGAGCAACGCCTCCGCCGGGCTCACGATGTCCACGTTCGGGATCTTCAAGAACTCGATGGTGTCCGTGCAATAGCCGTTGACCAGTTTTTCGTAGACGGGGTTCATGGCACTCGACTGACTGTTCTTGAAATCGTTGGCTTGTTGTTGCTGTTGCTGCTGCTGCTGCTGCTGCACCGACTGCATGGCTAGCCTTCTCTTCTCCCTATAGAGTTTCACGGAGTTGCAGAAGACACAAAAAGGCCCGCTCGGTCGAGGGACTTTCGTCGTTCCTATGTCGGATAGCATCAGCAGCTTCAGCTTTTTGGTTATCGACTTGCTTTCGGGTTTGCTTCTCCCACTGAAAGAGAGTCTTATGAGGTTTCTGGAGAGACTTGTGATTGATTGTGGATAGTCATGGGTAATGGACAACCTGCTAGCGGCTGTGGTGGTAGAAGTGGAGGAGGAAGAGTGTTGGAGGTGTGCTGCATGTGTGGTCTTGTTGTACTTGGGCAGGCCAAAAAGGGATAAGTGGCGCTTCAGGCCAAAGTGGGGGGCGATGACCCAGGTGTATTTGTTGCCGATCTCGATGACGATCTTGGCGCTGGACTGGCCCTCGACGCAATTGCGCTGGCAGGTGTAAGCGCTACAGTGGTAGCACTTGGGGAAGAAGCAAGCTTGTTGAGCATTTTTGGAACTTGACGCAGGGCCACCTCCCCCTCCACCGCCTCCCCCTCCGCCTTTGTTTTCTTCCTCGCCCATGGCTACTACCATGTAGAGTCGGTAGCACATGGCCTTGAAGCTCACGCTTAGCATCTGCAGGCATTTTATGTCCGGGAAGCGGAATTCTACTTTGCCTATCATCTGAAGCCATTTTATTTTCCTGGAATTAGAGAAGACGTGAATGTTGATACAGTAAAACCTCTCATACTATCCACTCTTTATCCTTGTTAGCCTCTTATACTGTCTGTGGGTTAACAACAGGGTTTAATGGGACAGTGTTAGAGGGAGTATAACACAGAGAGTAGACAGTATGAGAGGTTTTACTGTCGAATTTTATATTCATTTGCATTGTATGGTTTATTGGGTATTTTTAGATTGCTGATAAGGAAAAAATTAAGCAGTTTGTTGGAAATCTTTGGAAAATTTTGATGTTAAAAATTCACAAAACCGAGTTTTTGAGTAATTTTTTTTTCTTTATTTTGGATCTTTAATATTTTTTAATAGAAACTTCAAAGTAAAGGTGATTGATTTATATTTTCGAAAATTTTTTGAATTTTCGATTGGGCATTTTTGAATTTTGGTACATGTTTCTTTGAATTGAAATATTGCAATATTTTCGAATATTCAAAATATTTCAATTTCGGGAGTTATAGTTCCTGAATTAAAAATGTCAAATTCTGAGAATATGAAAATTTTTGAGATAAAATTGTATTTTCCAAAATAATGCAATAATTTTCATGAGAATTATTCAGTTTCTGATACATATTCTCAAATTCAGATTTTAATTGAATTTTCATATTTTTCTCATTTCCAAGTATATATGTAATATATATAATATTCCTGAATGAACATATATATTTTATACTGAATTTCAATTTTTCAAATCTTTGAATTCTTGACTCAAAATCTTTAAATTTCCAGTTTTTGAAAAACCACCCAATTTCTAATTTCAAACTGCCAAATAAGTGAGCACCTAATTTTTCTAGTCTCAAAAACTTAATGACCCAATTACATTTCTTCACACCCATTCCCAAAAAAAAAAAATTCCAAGCTCAAACTGCTCAATTCCCCCAAAAATTCTCGAAACTAAAAAACCCTGTAGATTTCTACCTTACTAACTGAAAACTTCAACAACTCCAAAACTGCAGTCGTCCAAAACGGCGACTACGAATTATCATGAAAAAATGAAAAAAATCGAAACCAAAATTATACCACAAATAGTCGGTATCGGAGGTCTTCCTGAGGTACTTGCAAGTGCTCCCGAAAGCGATAATATCAGGTACATCACAGTAGAGGAGAATTTTGATCCAGATTTCCTCGGGGAAGACTGCGGGATCCATAGTAGTAATAGTTGCCGCTGCCGCTGCTCCAGGTTAATTATAAATAATTTAAAAAACGCGTTCTACGATATCTTTTCGACCCGAGAGAAAAAAAACTCCCCGCTGCGTTTGCTGCGGGACCGACACCCAAAAACTGTTCTGTGTGTTGGTGCAGCGGAAATCCGCCATCTTGGTTCACGCCCGCTGACGAATTCGAAGTAATGTCGATGCAGTAAAAAAAAAGGACCTCAATTGATGAAAAAGTTTTCTGGAGTGGAAAATATATTTTTTCTTCAAGTTATTAATCATATTTAGTTGTTAATAGCTTGATTAACTGACACTTTATTTGCGATTATTGAATTGATTTTTCAGTTGAAATGTTTCTGTAACCAAAGATGGCGACTTTTCAGTATTCATCGTCGAGATCTGTGTCGTCTGCTACTGCGGAATATACAACTGGAGTCAAAGTCAAGGTCGACTATTTACGAATATGTAATAATATGTATAGCTTGGTATAGCTGCAAGCAATACAAAAAATAAAATTCATTTGGAATAATTGAATATGATTAATTTATATTGTCATTTTTTGTAATGACGATTGCCTAATTGCCTTGCCTATATATTGTGATACAGTTACATTATTTGTGATGATTGATTACCGTGGTCCCACCAAAATCAAAACATACAAAATGGCGACTCCTATGATGTCGGTGTCGCAAAAAATCTTATCAGTTGTAAAAAACAACTTAAAATTGAAAAACGATCACAATCTGGGAAAAGTGACAAGTTTTTTGGTGAGATTAGACATTTTTGCTTTTATTTTTACCTCTTTGTATTGTGTTCGATGCTTTTGGAATTTGAGGTTAGGATTCTTGTTGTTACTTTGCAGTGATTATTTGTTGCTTTTGTTCAGCTAAAAACGTAAAAACAACTTATTTTTCAAGGTCAACAACCATGATCGATCGTATTCGACGGAAAAGGGACAGGAGCAGTCGGACAAAAAAATCAGCAGTGCTATGCGAATTTATTTGGAGCGTGCCAAAGAATATGGTAAAAATTAAGTTCCACGATCCATTCGTAATTTCTTAGAATTTTTCACCTTTTTTTATTTGGAAGCTTAGGAAATTGACAATTTTGATAAACTGGTGATAATTATGCACTTTTTTGGTTTGGAAAAGTTTTTGGTGTATCGTGCTCAATTTGTAAAAATTCTTCAGTATTATGAAATATTTATGTCAATTGTACATTTTTCAAAATTTCCATGTTTGAGCTTATTGGCGTTGAAAAATTTAAATAAATATGTCTATTGATTAGATTCATTATTTTGCATTTTTGAGAGATTTTATAATTTTTGTTATTGTACTTTTAAAATTCAGTCAAGAACGGACAAAATCATTCGTTTTCATTAAAACTTGTTTTAATTCCACAGTTTTTGAAATAAATTTTCAGCAATTCTAGAATCTTGTACGTTCCAACTTTTTTTTTAATTCTCCAAATATTTGAAAATTCCAAGAATTAAAAACTGTCAAAGATACGACAGAAAATTGAAAAATAAGATGTATTATAAAATACATCAATCAAAAAAACTTCATTTCAAATTTATTTTGTCTCGAAAACTTTGTATGCAAATTCGGAGTCAAAGATTTGGAAAAACAAATTCTAATTTCAATTTTGCCTTTTTTCAGATACATTCATACGACACGAACAACACGAATTCGAACGGGGCAGGAAACATTTGGCGCACATGATGGGATACGCAAAAGAAGATTTGACGCAGGAAGAAATTGATGTACTTGATTGAATTTTACTTGAAAAAAATTATATTTGTCTACATCATAGAATAATATAAACTTTGCAACAAGTGCAGCAATGATTTTCCAACTCAGGAAAGTTCTGAAACTCGTTTCCGAAATCTTGTGTTCGTTGGAATATTATTTATCCACTAGTTGCAGAATGTACAATTGTGCAATCGTTTTTTAACACTAAAACTGACTTTTCACATTCCAGACATCGATAGAGTACCTTTTCCCATCAGGACTCTTCGACAAAGCAGCAAGGCCCATGATGAAACCTCCAGATGTCATTTACTCAGCTCGAAAAGCTGCGCAATTCGATTATTCTGGGCGACCTTACCATTCGATGTTTTACACTCTCAAACCAAACTATTATCAAACACTTTATGTAAGAATCGGCATTATTTTTGTCTGTAAGCAGATAATAGTCGATTTCTCCACTAGTGTAATAAAGATATTCTAGTTGATGCAAGGTTTTTAAAACAAGCATAAGGCGAGTTTTAGAAACCTCGCTTTTTTTGGTGCTTATTGTTCCACTAGTTGAGAAATGCAGTATTATCCCACGCTGTGGAGAAAGTGCATGCTTTTCCCACTGTTGTTATTTTTTTAACGCACTTTTTACACAGCATGGGATTAAATTAAGTTTGTAACTAGTGGAATAGTTGAATTTGGAAACTTGAAGTTTTTAATCCAGAATCCAAAATCATAAAATTTTATATGGATTGGTACACAATTTATTTGAATCTTCGATTATTGAATTTTTCCACCTTGAAAATTTTTTATTCGTTTCTTGGAAATGTTTAATATTTGATGGAACATTCCTAAAGTTGGAAAATTTTTGAATTTCTATTTATGTAGCCAACATGTTCTTCATTTCCTTCTATTTTCAGGATATTGTTGAGAAAATGAAAGAACTGGATGATTTGGAAGACAAAATGATAGCTCGAGGAAAAAAAGCTGAGCCACAAGACACAATGTACGTTTAAATAATTTTTTTTCGTCATCGTATTTATTTATTTATTCATTTATTTATACTGTTAAAAATATTGAAACTATAATGATTAATTTATGTATAAAATAAATGGCGTATTATTAACTTAGTGGTTTTTTTGTCCCTAGGAATCTTTTGGGTTCAGCGTGGAAAGAGAAAAAAGAAATCGATGAACTATTCTTTGAGGAATTGAGAGATGACGAAGTTCGTATAATATTTTCGGACTATTTTATTTTTTAACTATAATATTTTTTTCTATATTCCTTGCTGAGGAATTCGAAATTACATTTTTGGGTAATTTTGAAATTCAGTAATTTCACACAATAATAAAAAAAATTATCAACCGTTATGAATTTTTGATCGTCGAAAAATTGAAATGTTTTTTCAGTTGTTCAAAATTAGACGAATGTCTTGATTTTATATAAATGCAAAATTTTGGAAGAGAAACGTGAACATTTATAAAATGAAAAAAAAATAAAAAGTACAAATTTTCTGTTTCTGGATCCGAATTTTTTGATTCTTAAAAAGTTTGAAAGTATGAAAACACGAATAAAATTATAAAAATATGTACACTCTGAAAATTATAATTTCAATAAGTTTCGAATTCGCGACTTCGGAATTTAAAATATACATATTTCATGAAATTAAGACTCCGAATTTCGAAAATTTGGACACTATTCATTTTTTTTTTTTTTTCTATAAATGATTTTTTTTCAGTATGAATATTTTGTCAACTCTTTGAACCGTTTGGCGGAACATCCTTTTTCAAGGACCATCAGCGAATTTCTCATGAAATATCGGAATATCGTCGAAACAATGACGCAAGCAACCACGAGTTTACCGGTAATTGTTGTTATTTTTTTTATTTATTGATTTTACGTTATTAATAGTTGTGTAAAAAAAATAATAAATTGTTTTTTTCAACTTGCAATTGCAGATTCAATATGATGAGACTGGCAGGGCATTTGTGTACGTTACAGGTGAGTTTCATCTCGTATTGTATTTAGTATTGATGAATTATAATTTATAATAATTGAAAAAGAAAAAAAGGACAATGAGTAAAGATGAATAAAAAATGCAAATAATATTTTCGTGTAAATATGATAGTAAGCAGTGAATATCGAAAAAAAAAAAATTCATATTCAAAATTTTACAATGTCAAAATTGATCCAAATTCAAAATTTTTTATTTAGACGATTTTTTTATTTTATTTGCAAATTAGATTATTTCAATGTTCAAAAATATTTAAAATGTTCGAATTTTTATACATGGAATTTGAGAATAAAATACAAAGATACGTATTTTTACAATTTTCGTCACAAAACAAATTCATATTCCAAAATTACACTATGTTGAGATTCAAAAAATTGTAAATATTCCCGGATTCGCGAAGTTTCCACAAAATATCAGAATCTCAATTTCAACAAATTGAAAACTTCATTTGAAGTCAAATTTTGTGAACTACAATTTTTACAAAATTCAAATTCGGTCACAAAATTGAATTCAACATCATTAATAGCCGAAAATTTATTTTCCGTTAAAAAAAAGAAATCAATCATTTTTTCATTATGACTGTCAACATTCCGAAATATTTGAAAATTCCTTACTGAATCAAATTTTGTAATACAAAATTCAAATTCATCCCAAAAAAAATTCTACGAACACAACATGTTCCATTACAGACTGTGCGAGAAAATCGGCAAGGGGCGAAGTGACAATCCGGGCCAACGGAACCGGCAAAATCACGATCAACGGCCAAGACATCACTTACTTCGACGACTTCCAATCCCGGGAGCAAGTGAGTCCACCGCAAAGATCATTATTTCGTCTCTTGAATGATTATCGTCATCATCAACGTGTATCCGCGATGATTCAACGCCCGGAACGATCCGCGGCTTGCGTAACGGCGGCAATTAAAATGCCAATCGCGGTTTACCGTAAACAAACGATTTTATAGTTCGGAATTCGCGACGATAAATGACGATGATTCCGTCATTTTTCCGAAAGGCGCGACGATCCGCGGCCTGCCGCGAGTGCTTTTCACGTGTTTTAGTCGACTTTAGTCGAGCCGGAATCGTCTACCTCGACACAGTGCAACAGCAGCAGACGCGGTAAAGGTGAAAATCATTCGTCGATGACTTTGGTCGTTCCGATGTGACAGAGGTGATGACCTAACCCTTAAACTCGAGTTTTTTTCGCGCTCGTAAAAAGTCATCAAAGTTGAAATCTTTCGGTTTATTGGGCCTTGGAAGTGATGATTTTTTGATGACTTTGATCATTGCAGTGTTACTAAAGTGATGATTGAAATCGAGTTTTTCGCGCACTCGTAAACTGTCATTTTAAGTCATTAAGACTGAAATTTGTCGGAATTATTCGATCGATTTATTGAGGCTTGGAAATGATGATTTTTCGATTACTTTGATCATTGCAATGTTGCTAAAGTGATGACCTAACCCTCAAAATCGAGTTTTTTGCGCGCTCGTAAAAAGTCATCAAAGTTGAAATTTTTCGGTTTATTGGGCCTTGAAAATAATGATTTTTTGATGACTTTGATAATTGCTATGTTACTAAAGTGATGAACTAACCCTTGAAGTCGAGTTTTTCGCGCACTCGTAAGCTGTCATTTTATGTCATCAAAACTAAAAATTTTCGCAATTATTTTATCGATTTATTGAGCCTTGGAAATGATGATTTTTCGATGATTTTGATCATTGCAGTGTTACTGAAGTGATGACCTAACCCTCAAAATCGAGTTTTTGCGCACCCGTAAAAAGTCATCAAGATTGAGGTTTTCCGGAGTTATTCTTTCGTTTTATTGCCTCTTGGAAATCATTTTTTGATGACTTTGGATCATTGCAATGTTACTAAAGTGATGACCTAACCCTTGAAATCGAGTTTTTCGTGCACTCGTAAACTGTCATTTTAAGTCATCAAGACTGAGATTTCCCGAAATTATTTGTTCGATTTATTGAGTCTTGGAAATGATGATTTTTCGATGATTTCGATAATTGCAGTGTTACTAAAGTGATGACCTAACCCTCAAAATCGAGTTTTTTGCGCGCTCGTAAAAAGTCATCAAAGTTGAAATCTTTCGGTCCATTGGGCCTTGAAAATGATGATTTTTTGATGACTTTGATCATTGCAGTGTTACTAAAGTGATGACCTTACCCTTGAAATCGAGTTTTTCGCACACTCGTAAAATGTCGTTTTAAGCCATTAAGACTGAAATTTTCCGGAATTACTTTTTCGGTTTATTGAGCCTTGGAAATGATGATTTTTTTATGACTTTGATCATCGCCATGTTACTAAAGTGATGACCCAACCCTTAAAGTCGAGCTTTTTGCGCACTCATCAAACTGTTTATAAAACTAAGATTTTTCATAATTATTTAATGATTTTTGGTAACTAGAACGTTTTTTTATTTTATATTGAAAATTTTCGGGGGGTGGGGGAATTTTTCGGGGGGGGAGGGAGTATTTGAGTTTGAGTGTCGTCATTTCTTAGGGCAAGTGGAACGACGTGTGCAATTTCTTTGCACGATTTTCCAATTAGTCGTGTCGTTTAACGTTTATGAAACTGACAATGATACAAGTTCAATCTGATATATTTATAGCGACGTGAAAATTGTTGGACAAACATTTAAATGGTGTGGATTTTTGGGGGGTCCGGAAAATTGGGGGAGGTTTAGGTTTTTACAAGAGTTTAGTGGGAAGGGAGAATAAAATCGGCGATTTTTTTGAATAACCTCCAAAACACCCCCTGCATAGAAGTTGAAAAAACTCGTGCGTACGTAATCCCCAGATGCCAAAAAGACAGAAATGACGGAGGAATCCATAGGGGATTGGAGAGAAAAACCCGCCAGGAGAAGCTTGAGCTTCTGCAACGCCCCGTCAACCAGCCAACAACCCCTTCAAAAAAACAAATCCAAATCGACGACCGTGCTCCTCCCGAAATGGCTGTCCTGCAGAACCCTCGGGAGAAGAAACCTCCCCGAATCCCCCCCGGCTCCCGCGGAAGGCGATCCCCACTGCCGTTACCCCATGTGCATCGGCGAAAGCTCGCGCGCCGACCTGGACAAACCCCCGACACCCATCGACGAAAGCGTGATCCGGGAGGTTATCCTGCAGCACGCCCGGGATTCCGGGTGCCGGGTCCAGCTCCTGGAGGAGCTGGTGGAAGGCGATGACGGGGAGGTGGAGGAAAAAATAGGGAAAACCAGGAAGCAGCGGGAGCTGGATGTGCTGTTGCTGTTCTGCAGTTTCCTGGGGCGCGAGGAGCTGGTGGAGGTGGTCCATAGGCTGGGGGCGAACCTGGACCACGCGGAACCGGAGCTGGGGATGACCGCCCTGGATTTGTGCGCTTTTGGCGGATGCGTTGGAGGGGTCAGGTACATCCTGCGCCAGGGGGTCACCGTGCCCAGGAAGACCTACAGCCCGTTCCACATGGCCGTCTTCGGGAACGCCCTGGGGGTTTGTAGGTTCTTTTTGGAACAGAATTGGAGCCTGGAGTCACCCCTGGGGGCGTTGGAGGGGACGGTGTTGCACTCGGCGGCGAAACATGGGACTGTGGAGGTTATGGAGGTGCTGCTGGAGGGTTGCGGGGAGTGGCTGGATAAAAAGGTGATTTGGAGAAGGGTTTTGGAGGATTTTTGGGGATATGAAACGGTCGGAAACGAATCCGTCCAGAAAAACAAGATGGCGTCGGGATTGGTGGTGGGGGTGGCGAGTAATTCGTAAAGGCGCGTTTGAAATGTATATCAGGATATGTATATAGGAATTTTAATCAATAGATATTTTTGTATCAAGGACTTGAGGCGTGGCTTTTCGGGCCGAGACGATGTGTGAAGCCAAATCTCGTCCCGAGGTGCAGCCGAGGGTCGAGAGGCTTCATACATCGTCGAGGGCGGAAAAGCACGCCTCAGGTCCGTGGTGCAAACAATGTTTTTGGCAAAACACGCACTGAATAGGGGCTTCCAGCCCCTGAAACAGCGCGTTGAGGGGTGACATTTGCGACACGGTGCACCGCGAACCTATAAATGTCAAAACAATATGGACCATATTGTCCCTGTTTTTAGCGGACTTGAGGAACAAAAGTAGGACT
>JAPYZK010003328.1:0-12066 GCA_030522785.1 Platygaster equestris | reverse complement strand
AGAACTTTAAAAATGTCGAAACTTGATAATTTCTCAGCTTCAACATTCTTCAAAACTTCCAAGTTCTTGGAAATACTCAAAACTCAAAAATTCCGACATTTGAAAAACTTCTCGAATTTCGAAAATTCTAAGCTTCATAACTTCAAAATATTCGAGCACTTCAAAACTTGCGAATATTGAACATTTTTCCACTTTCGGAAATTGTTCAAAATTCGAAGAATACGAGTTGGTCAAAATTGCATGAAAATATGCCGTCATTATCTTAATCTTTGTAATGAATGCATTAGCGTGAAATTCAATTATTCGGCAGTCAAGCCATAATATCGCGAAGGCCGAAACACCTGGAGACTTTTTTCCTCCGCCACGTCAGCTCTTTGTCGAGAATGCGCGCTTAGGAGATGTTTGTTTGGAGCCGGGAGAAAAATCATGCCCTTCGCAGTTCGCTGTCCAGAGAGAAATTGAATCCAGCGCTGCTACCCCTTCCACGGGCGGGCAAGGTGTGACCAGGACCCAGGTACGCAGGGCGTATATACCCGTTCTATCCAATTTCGGCAAAGGGTCAGGCACGGGCCGGTGACCCGGGGAAAAAAGTGCCGGGAAAAGGCGGAAAAAAATCATCTCGCCATTGTAGAATCGAGGTTCGTTACGCGGCCCATTGATAAAGGCTCTTTAAACTACTGCCCCCGAAGAAACGCGCCGTCCGTTGGTCTTTCAAAGTGTGCCGATGGGCGATGGACGAGAAGGATACTGTTCATGTAACGGATATATGTAAATCCAAGGGCCCGGAGACACGTCCAAGATGGCTCTTGCGAGGAAATTTAAGTGACGAGGAGTGCCTGACGAAACGGTCACTCGACTGATGCAGGGACCTTTCCGAATCTTCAAGAGACGACTTTTTCCTCCTGGGAGCGAATTATGTATCATTGTATAAATATGAACCAATGATCATTTGTTCTATCAAATTGTACTTTATGCAAGCACGTAGCCGGGGAGGGGACTGGGGGGGGGGGCTGAAGCCCCCTCTGAAATTCTGGGAAATTTGGAAAATCTAGCACATTGCAAAAAAGTATATTTCGAAAAAAAAAAGTAGAAAAATACTGATTTTCACGAGTGTCAAAGTTTTCGAGAAACTTGATAATTTTCAACATTCTCAACAATTTTGGGAAGTTTCAAGGTTTGGGGGATTTTACAGGCTTTTAGAAGTGAAATATTCAAAATTTAGACAATTTTGAAAATTTCGGAGTTCTTAAAAAGTTCCAAAAATTCTGGAAATTCATAATATTTTTATAATTCATGAAATTAGGAGAATTTCACGAATTCCTGACATTTCGAGAAATTCAATAGTTTGGAATATTTTTAACATTTCAAGATTTTCAACAATTTTGAGAATTTATAAAGTTTGAAGTATTTTGAGGATTTTGGAAGTTATTGGAATTTTGAAAAGTTGGAGAATTTTAAAATTTTCATAAATTTTAGAGATTTGTGAAAGTTTTGAAAATTCGGAAAATTTGAAATGTTTTTATAATTCTTAATATGTTGCGGAAATTTCACGAATTCTTCACATTTCGAGAAACTTGATAATTTGGAACACTTCCAGATTTTTAATAATTCAGAGAATTTCGAAAGTTTTCAGTATTTCGACAATTTTCAGAATTCCAAAAATTTTCCGATATTTCAGAGATTAAAAAAAGTTTTATTGGTGGCCCATCAATGAAATTTTCACTCTAAAGATTGGAAATCCACTCGAAAGTAGAGATGTCAACGATAAATTCCGTAATTCCCGAAGATCCACGAGCCAGCAGGATAAAGCAAGGTTCGGCACCGAGCCGCGAACGTTAATTATCCAGTGGCCCCCGGCACGCCGTGGCGTGTAAGATCTCGCGTCTAATTTGCATGAGGCCATCTATTTCTCTCTCCCTCCATCTCTTTCTCGCTCTCTCTTCCTCCCCTATTTCTACACGTAGTATAGAGGAATCTCCCCGAGTCACCAGCTCGGTCCAGTCGGTTGCCAGGGCTCCGAGACTTTGCCACTGGCCGAGGGTGGATGAGCTACGGCCCGACCTGACCCTCCCCTTCAACCCCCTTGGAAGCCCCACACAGAAATTACCCCTTATCTCGGACCAGCAGCTGAATCCTAATGCTCAATCTCAAGATAAACGCGCCCGCTCGTCTTCGTTATTAGATTTCGTACGCGCCCTCGTAAATTTTCCATCAATTTCCATGTTGGACTCGCTCGGGATATATATATTCCACGTTCTGACGCTGCACGGGAAACAATGCCTCGGGCATTGGCTTCCTCTGATGGACGCTTCCGATACTCGCCCGGGGCATTATGTTATTTAATTAATCAAGTTCGCGAGGCGAACCTCCCTTCTTCTCCCACGCCTGATGAACTTTCCTCGAATGTTCAGTGATGAATAATCGTTTTTGGGGCTGACTTGAGGTGCTGGGCGTGAGATGTCGTCGTATCAAGGGGGGAAGGTGGTCTACGAATGTCTGGGAGTGAATTTTCACTCCAACACATTTCACTCCGTTTTTTCGAGTGTATATTATAGAGCAGGGTTTGGAAGTAACGCGTTACTCTAAAACGTTACATTTTCATATGTAACGATATCGTAACGCGTTACTTTAATGACAAAGTAGCGATAACGGTAACTAGTGACTTTCCACGCGGTAACGAGTAACGAAATTTCCGTTACTTTCACGTTACTGATTCTTATTTATTGGAAATTTCGAACACTTTGAAGAATTTGAGAGTTTCGAAGAGTTTCCAAATTTTAATGCTTGGAAGTATCGGAATTTTGGAAGTTTCAGGATGTTTTAAAGTTTTTGGAATTTTAAATGTTCTGAAGTTTTGAGACCAGAATTGTCAAAAGTTGTGAAAATTTTAAAATTTTCGAAGTATTTTGAAATTCTCGAATTTTGGAATTTAGAAGTTTTGAAAAATCATAAAGTTCCAAAGTTCATGAATTTTCGACATTTTCAGACATATCGAAGATTTGGATTCACGGAATTCAGAAGTTTTTATACATTTTGAAAAATTTTGGAGTTTTCAAATAAGAGAGTTTTGGAATTTTTCAAGTTTCGGATTTTTCGGAAGTTATAAAGACTTTCTAAGTTTTTATGCTTGGGAGTATCGGAATTTTGCAAGTTTCAGGATGTTTCAAAGTTTTTGAAATTTCAAATGTTGCGAAGTTTTGAGACCGGAATTTTCAAAAGTTGTGAAAATTTAAAAATTTTCTAAGAATTTTGAAATTCCCGAGTTTTGGAATTTAGAAATTTTGAAGAATTTTGAAGCTTTCTAGCTTCGCTATTTCGATGTTGTGACGAATTTGAAAGAATTATTTGGAAGTTTTTACGAATTTTAAAGTTGTTAACTTCAGGATTTTCATATGTTTCAGACATTTTGATATAGTTTTGAAGAATTTCGAACAACTTGGGACCGAAAGTTTTAGAGTTTTGAATTCTATACATTTCGGAATCCTAAAGTTTTCGAGTTCAAAGTTTTTTAAGTTCTGATGAATTTGAATGAGATCGAAAGTTTCAAAGAATTTCATATTTTCGAAATTACAGCATTTTTCAAAGTTTTGGAGACTGAAAAATTTCGAAGTGTTTTAAAGTTTCGGAGTTCCGAAATTTAGAAGTTTTGGAGAATTTCCAAGTTTTGAGATTCTGAGTTTCGGAGGAATTCAAAAGAATTTGGAAGTTATGAAGACTTCGAAAGTTGTTCAGTTTTCAAACTTATACAAGTTTCAGAAATTTCAGAGAATTTCAACGAATTTCGTAATTTTCAAATCTCGAGATTTAGAAAATAATTAAGCATGTAAAAATTTTCAAGAGTTCTGGAGTTTTGACGATACAAAATTGTAGATTTTTCCAAATTTTCGAAACCTTTGTTCCTAAAATTCTCAAGAAATATGTATCGCAAATTCGCGTGAATTCTAAATAAACCGTTTGAGAAACAAAATCCATTGATAACGTTTTTTGTCCGTTGTTTTTTGATATCTAAAAGTCTGAATAAAGATATTTTTCTAAGAAAAGTAACGACGAAATAACGACACTTTACTTTTTACAGACAGTAACGGTAACGAGTAATTTTATTTTTCGGAGCAACGGTAACGTAACGCGTTACAATGTTATAAGTAACTTTCCAAACCCTGATATGGAGAGAAAATTCTGTATCAGAAATTTAAAGAGAATATGGAAAATATAATATTATAATAATTCAGGTTCCAGTGCAATAATCTAATTTAACTTAACGTAACTCAAAGCTAATTTAATTTAATTTAATTTAATTTAATTTCATTCCATTTAACTTCAACAAATTTATTCAACTACACCAAAATGTATGAATGTATAAATGTGTAACCTCAAAAACACCCCAGGGGTATGAATAAACGCATGTGTATGTATATATAATAATTCAGGTGCTAAAAATGTGGCAACCGTCTTTATCGAATTCCCATCTTCAATTCAGACGTCCGCTAAAATCCGCAAGATACACACACGTATCTACACTTTCGTTTGCCCACGTAGTGCACGCGCGCTCGGCTAATTATGCACTCGAACATGCGCGAAACGTGAAATGCTTTGGCGCGTGAATCGGCTGCTACTGCTGAAGAAGCTCTCGCTCTCGAGGCAATTTACATGGGAAATATGCATCGCGAGAGAGACGGAGAGCCATTGTAATTCAAGTAATGCAAGCTTTATGCAAAATACATGTTAGTTAGGAGCGGAGGAGACCAAGTTCCTCGATCTATTTCCTTCGAATTCGTGATTTTCAACTCATCTTTTTTATTCAGCTTTCATGTTAGGATGAGCAAGTTGAATTTGTTTCTCGTGGGCTTTTTCAAAGTTCGCAGCCGTTTTCAACTTTAGAATGTGAAATGTATCACATTTTTCGAGGTTTTTCAGAGGTATATTATGATTCTGATTTTATATTAGACCAAATGACTCATGTTTCGCCATTTTCAATAATATTATTCATTAAATTTCAATTCTCCTCTATTCCATGAAAATACTCACTAGAGTATGCATTTGGACTGGCAGAATAAATTTGCTAAAATCGACCGAATCTCAAGGTCTAAATTGAATACCTTCATCCCTCCCTTTTTACGCCAAAATCACAATATTTTTCGGTCAAAACTACTAAATACCCTGTACATAATCACGAACAACTGTAAGAATTTCGTAATTTTCACGAAATCTTGTTCCTCAGTGTAACTGGAAAAAATGTTGCCCCAAAGCGCTCGAATATTCACGGCCTTTTTTTCGTCTTCACCCTCCTTGGAGTCGATACGCAATCAAGGATCCGAGGCTGCGAGGCAGCGAAGCTCGAGTTCGCACGTGGTCAATAGAGTCGAATTTGCGCGCGGCTACTTTGTATGTACGCATGCTGACGTCGTCTTGCCCAGCAGCTAGCACGGCGGCGGCGGCGAGAGTTTCTCGTACGTACGAGATGATGGGATGAGAGGATGGGCCAAGGATCAATACCGAAGCCCCCTGGACCAGCACAGAGTTTGCACGACCAGCCTGCACCCTCCCATTCCTTCAAGTCCTCGCAACTCTCGCAACTCTCTCTCCCTTTTATACAACGAGAAAAACCAACAACTTGCGACTTATTGAAAAATGTGATATTACTGGAGCTCTATAGCTAATTGTCTTGTAGTTAGTCATGTTATGTCCGCCTTGTCTTCACTTGCAGTCTTGTAGTTTCTCTATCTCGAGTCTAATTGCATGTATCGCGAACAGTGGTGGATCCAGGGGGGGGAGGGGGGTTCGAACATCCCCTGAAAGTTCAGTAGAGTTCACATTTCGATTTTGAAGTTTTAATGATTGGAAATTTGTCGTTCAGAATAATAGTAAGAACCTTGAAACCTAGGTTCGAATTTTGGAGTATAAAGTTTAAATTTGAAGTTTGAGGTTTGAATTTGAAGTTAGGAGTTCCAAATTTGGGTTTAATGTCGTAATTTGGAGTTGACAGTTCAAATAGAAAGTTTACATTGGGAATTCAGAGTTTTGAATAGTGTTAAGAACTCAACATTCAAAGTTCAAAGTTCGAATTTGAAATATGAAGTTCAAAACGTTTACAGTTGATATTGTAAGTTCATATTGGAAGTTTACAGTTCAAATTCAAAGTTTAGAGTTTCAAATTTGAATGGAAAGTTTGGAAGTTAAGGTTCGAATTTGAAGTTAATATTTGGAAGTTCAAGTTCGAACGTGGAGTTTGTTCACAAAGTTTGAAGTTTGGATTTAAAATTTGAAGTTTAAATGAGGTAACTGGAGTTTAGAACAAAATTGTTCAATTCCGAAATTTCAAGTTTGATGTTCGAATTTGAAGTTCCAGGTTTGATGTTGAAATTTGAAGGAGATAGTTGAAAGTTTCCGAATTTTTTTAAAATTAACTCTACTTAATCTAGAATTAACTTGACTTAGTAATGTTAATCGAAGATCCGTAGAAAAATCGAAAAATGGCATCCAATTCAGCTCATAGATGCCGATTACTCATCGAATGAATAATATTGAAAACATTAATATAACGATCTTGAAAACCCACCACAAAACATTTTTCTGGATCCGCCCCCGATCGCGAAGATCGTGAACCAGTCGTACATAGACTCAACTAAAGCCGAGTCTTGCGAATGATTCACCAAACTGCAGTTCCAGAATTATTAGACCGCGCAAAGGGATTGTAAATGTCAAGGAACTCGAGTGTCTCGAGTCCTCGCTCGGGCGGACCGCACGAAAAAAAAGTACTCAAGCAAGGCTTCAAAAATGAGGAAAATAAATCATAAATATGTTATAGCGTCATTCTCGGTCGACTGATGAGAAGTCATTCGGATGAAAGTTTATCCTGTAACGTACAACTCAAATGTGAGCCCGCTTATTCATGTTGCATTCAACTCGGGGCGTGCGTAATCTATTGTTTTCCGCGCGACGGCTTTTGCGCGGGAGATAGATGTTGTACCTCCGGGTTAGGACGAGATTAGATACGGCTAATGAACGTCCGTTATCTTTTCCCCCACCACCGCCAACAACCGCCAAAGACAACCTGAATTACCCAAATTTCATATACGCACCAAGTGCCTAACGACTTATTCATACGTCCTTGCACAAGAGTCAACTTGTTGTATGCAAGCACGTAACCAGGGAAATTTTGGAAATTTTGAAAAATCTAGCACTGTGTCGAAAAGTATATTTTGAAAAAAAAAACTTGCAAAATACTGATTTTCACAAGTGTCAAAATTTTCGAGAAACTTGATAATTTTTAACATTTTTAACATTTCAAGATTTTCAACAATTTTGGGAATTTTGAGAGTTTGGAGGATTTCGAGAATTTTAGATGTTTTTAGACATTTGAAAATTTGAAAATTCCAAAAATTATGGAAACTTCGAAGTTGTGAGAAAGTTTTGAAAATCTAAAACTGCATATTATTTTCATAATTCTTAAAATTACGAAAATTTTATGAATTCTTAACATATCGAGAAACTTAATAATTTGGGATGTTTCTAACATTTCGAGATTTTCAACAATTTTGAGAATTTTCAAAAATTGAAGTATGTTAAGAGTTTAGGAAATTATTTAAATTTTGAAAATTTCAAGAATTTCAAAATTTTCGTTAATTTCAAAGATTTGGAAAAGATTCGAGAATTCTGGGAATTTACAAAATTTTTATTATTTTTGAAATTACTAAAATTTTACGTATTCTTTAAATTTTGAGAAATTTGATTATTTGGAACATTTTGAGATTTTTAATAATTTAGAGAATTTCGAAAGTTTTTAGTATTTTTTTTGTACAATAGTTCCAAAAATTTTAGAAATTTCAGAGATGTAAAAAAGTTCCGAAAATCTTGAGAATTAAGGCATTTTCGATAATACTGAAATTTAGAAAATTTCACGAATTTTCAAATTTTCCAGAAACTTTTATTTAGTAGGAACATTTTCATTATATTTCAATCTACTATTTTGATGACTTTCCAATTTTAGAGGATGTTCCGAATTTTCAAACTTTCAGGAATTTTCAGAATGTTCAGCATTTCGGAAATTTCTATAATTTCAAAGATTTTAAAAAGTTTTGAACATTCTGAAAAATCACAATGTTTCGATAATTATTGAAATTCCTCAAATTTTACGAATTTCTGAAACTCTGAGGAACCTGCGTTATTTGAACATTTTGAATATTTCAAGATTCTCAACAACTTCGCGAACTTTCATAGTTTGGAGACTTCCAGAAGTCTAGAGAATTTTGACAATTCAAAGAATTTGAAAAATTTTGGAAATTTCAGCGATTCGGAAGAGATCAGAAAGTTCGGAAAATTCTGAGAATTCATGAAATTTGCATAATTATCCAATAAAACTTTACTTTTCAAACTTGTTGAATGAATTTCGATTAAAAATCACTTTAGCCCCCTCTAAACGAAATTTCTGGTTAAGTCCTTGCTTGTATGCTTGTCTTTCAAATGCACATACGAACTTGAATAGTTGAGGAAGAATTTCTGTAAAATTTCCCAAATGCTTGCAAGTTTTTAAAACATTTTCGAAAAATTTGAAAGTCTTCAGCAATTCATAAAAATTCCTCGTAACATTTAAAACCTAGAAAACTATCGATGCATTTTTAATAAATATTCAGGTAATTGGAGTTTCAAACGTTAGAAGTTGAATGAAAGACAAAAAAATGTGAGACCATAGAGTCTAGAAGTACCAATTTTTTCGCACCCCCAAACACGCCCATCAGAACATTTTTTGGCCTTTTTTACCCCACCCCCACGTAACACAAAATAATACAAAATTTCCTGATAAATTTTTTCAAAATTCCACCCTCAAAATGTTCATCTCCCAACGAACTTCATCAGAGCGAAAAAATCGCCGATCATGCAGTCGCGGCAAAAGGTGCAATGATAATGATGATGACGATGAAAAAGAGGCCGAAACTCCTCGAGAATCGGGGGGCGTAGAAATAAAAAGAAATAAAAATCGTTGCGATAAATCATCCACGAGCGACAGGCAACTCGTATCTACGCATTGTCAGCGATACCCGCCATTTTCTCCCTCTTTTCTGCGAGTTTTTTCACACTGGGACCGAAAATTTTTGATCCATTTCACGATGATCGATGATTTTCGAATCTCTTTCTCGCGATTCCCCGATATATTCGACGAGAACCAAGTTATTATATTTCGTCGGGCTCGCGAAACGAGAAACGTATAATTGATCGATTGATTGACGATTTGATGGGAGGAAAAAAAATGTTTTTGACGTTGTCTTGTGATTGAAAACGATTTTCCTTGGGAATGAACTGGATATTAAATTTTGTTGGCAGTCTTTCGATTTGTCAGAAGAACAATAATTTTTATGTTTGACTATTTTTTGTTGATTAGAATTATTGTGAGATTTTTCTGACAAGAAAGATAGAAGTTTGTATAAAAATTTTTATATTACTTGTCGAGCACGTAGCCAGGGGGGGGGGGGGGCTGAGGGGGCTGAAGCCTCTTCCGAAATTCTGGAAAATTTTGAAAATCTAGCACGTTCCAGAAAAATATTTATATTCTGAAAAAAAAAAAAAAATTGTAAAACAATACTGATTTTCACAAGGGTCAAAGTTTTCGAGAAACTAGATAATTTTAAACATTTGAAACATTTTAAGATTTTTAACAGTTTTGGGAATTTTCAAAGTTTGGAGGATTTCGAGAATTTTAAAAGTTTTCAGAAGTTTGAAAATGTGCAAAATTTCAACAATTTTGAAAATTTCGAAGTTCTAAGAAAGTTTAAGAAATTTTGGAAAATCAAAATATTTTCATAATTCTTGAAATGACGAGAATTTTACGAATTCTTTCGAGAAACTTAATAATTTGGAACATTTTCAACATTTCAAGATTTTTGACAATTTTGAGAATTTTCAGAGTTCGGAGTATTTCGGAATTTTACAATTTGTTAGAAATTTGAAAATATTCTGAATTCCAACAATTTTGAAAGTTTCGGAGTTCTTAAAAAGTTGAAAAATTCTGGAAATATACAATATTTTCATAATTCTTGAAGTGACGAGAATTTTACGAATTCTTTCAAGAAAACTTGATAATTTTGAACATTTTCAGCATTTCATGATTTTTAACAGTTTTTGGAATTTTCAGAGTTTGGAGTATTTCGAGAATTTTACAAGTTTTCAGAAGTTTGAAAATGTGCAAAATTTCAACAATTTTGAAAATTTCGAAGTTCTAAGAAAGTTTAAAAAATTTTGGAAATTCACAGTATTTTCATAATTCTTGAAATTACGAGAATTTTATTTTATTTTTTATTTCGAAAAACTTCTGTTTAGTTGTAACATTTTTTATATATTTCAAGATTTTCGACTATTTTGATGAATTTCAAAGTTTGGAGGATTTTGAACATTTCAGAGATTTCAGAAACACTCATGAAAATTCTGAGAATTTAGGAAATTTTTATAATTCTGTGATAGAGCTTTACTTTTTAAATTTATTGAATTAATATTTCGAGTGAAAATCACCTTGCCCCCTCCTCCCCCCCCCCCGAACGGAATTTCTGGTTACGTTATTGCTCCTTGTCAAGATTTGCTCATTCTTCTCAACAACTTAAGAAAATTTTGTGGCAATCTGAATATTCTAAAGTCCTCAAGATCTTCGCAACACATATTTCTCAAAGTGTAAAGGTATCTTCACTTGCTAAAAATGTTGATATCGACAATTACAACTCTATTTATAATAGTCATAATTTATCCTCGAAATCCAAAATGTTCAGGCTTGGAATATTGGAGTAAACACTGCTGTTTTTCGCATTTTCGCGTTGATTTCCTGGGTCCCGGAAACCGGAAACCACATTTCGTACCAACTTGGTAACCCGGCAATCATAATCATACGGTGGTCTAATTACCATAAGAAGGGCTCTAATTTCGCACAATGCTCCTTTCGGTGGCTTATTCGGGCCTTTCCAACCGCGCTGAGCGCTCTCGTACACTTATACATATATGTATACACACTCTAGTGTATTATTGTCCCTCTCCCATTTTTACCCCTGCCCCCTCCCGCGTCTATTTTCAACATTTCACACTCTACAAAATCGCCCGCAGCTCCTCAATGAAAATCGCACCTTTGTCCGTTTTTCTCAATGAAAATCTCGGACTCTCCAAAACGATTTATTACGTTCCCATAATAAAAGCGAATAAAGCTCGTGCTTTTTTTATCTTCGGTGGGAAAAAATTCACGAATACTACATTGTTTGGGAAGAATTTACATCGAAAATGTATCAAGTCGAATGGGAGTCAGAAGAAATAAAATTGAGAAATATGTTACACAGCACAAATACCTAGATGAATCGATGCCACATAATTCATACGATTAATTACTTACAATATAATTTTTTTTATCTAAAAACGAAACATTGTCCTTCTTATGCGCCACATTTTTTTGCAATTGAGTACATGTGTCATGTATGATCCATTTAAAAGTGGAATTTATCGATTTTCGAACCTGCAGAGAAGTCATGATTTTGTGGTCATTTTTTTGCTCGGCTGCTTTTTATTGTGTACGCATGTTAAACTTTGCAAAAATGTGGGAACCAAATCGAGAGGTATGTAATACGCGAGTAACCTTGCATTTTTTCGTCGCATACCACGCGCGTTTTTTGCGACTTGGTGGTGCATAAAATAGGGTGTGGAGAAAGAAAATACCGCGGCCGAATAAATTTCGCCGTCCCTCGCGTGTCAACTGCCACGAAATTCGAGCGCAATTTTACTTTCGCGGAAGGGAGTAACGATTTATCAAGTAAACATCATAATGGCCGATAAACGTGATGGTAGAATTTTTAAAGCATGGAAAAAATTCGCAAATCTTGGGAATATGTATGTCTGAAAATAGAGAGAAGATGCGAACTTACTGGAAACTCTAGGAAATAATTTGTTGCGAGCAAGCACATAGCCAGGGAGGGGGCTGAAGCCCCCTCCAGAATTCAGGAAAATTTTAAACATCAAGCACATTGCAAACAAGGATATTTAATAAAAAATAGTAAAGGAATACTGATTTTCACAAGTGTCAAAGTTTTTGAGAAACTTGATGAT
>JAPYZK010003326.1:0-12159 GCA_030522785.1 Platygaster equestris | reverse complement strand
GCTAATTTAGAGGGAATGTGGAAATTCTATGAGGATTTTGTGAATCTTTGTGAGGATCAGGTTTACTAGGGTCATTCCCTCATTCTCAGAAATCTTCAAATCTTTCTTTATTATCAGAAATGTGCAGGTTTTGGAAATTTTTCATTCTTTGAGAAGCTTCAAAGTTTTGGAGTTTTTGTATTTAATTTTTAATTATGTTTTCGACTTCTTCGAGAATTAAGAATTTTATGAAATAAACGCATGGTCCGGAATGACGAAATGCTTCACATTCTCAAAATGATCTTGGAGATTTCTCAGATTTTCAAAATTTTCGAAGTTTTTACAATTTCTTATACTTTTGAGATACTCAGAATCATCGAATTATCTGAAAATTCTCGAATATTCAGTCATTTCCGAGATCGATTTTTTGAAAAACCGAAAAAAAAACATGAAACCAAAAACTAAAAGTTGTTTACGGTTTTTTCAATGCCACCAGGGAACATGAGCTATTCTATGATGATTGCACAATAAATAAATGAGTATGACTTTATGATATTAATTTTTCATTTTTAATGATGAATTTCATTATTTTCTCGTTATTATAAAATAACATAAGAATGTTTGATTCAATCTACTCTATTCTTTTATGTGTTGTAGATTCTTCCGAATTGCAAAAATAAAATAAGTGACTTCATTCGCAAATTCCATCCATAACCTCTAACCATTTTCTTCACTTTTGTTGTCTAGGAAACTTACTAATCCCAAGAAATAAAGATTTTGTGGGGGGAAGGGTACACTACCGGTCAAAAAGTTTTAGACTTTGCAATGTTAAAATTCAGTAAAATAATCAACATTTTCCTCAAATCCCTGTTGATTAAAATTTGTTGTTGCAGCTATAATAATTTCGAATTGGTTGAAACACTCAAATAATGGAATTTTATTTCGAAATGATTTTCTACATTGTTTCACACAGGACAGAACTTCTCAGACAGTAATGTAATGACATCACCCATCATTACAGTATGATCCATATCTGATTCTATGAACAGTAGTGAATCAAATTTTTGACCTTTCATGCAGACAAACAATAAAAATTGCCTTCTCCATCAGCCTTGATGATATATTTGATTGATAGTCAGTTGCGCAAAATTTTCGGGTTTCTAAAGTGCCTCACCTAACCTCAAGTAGTCGTATTATGTTACGAAGATCGATTGTACTTTTTATCTGAATTTTTTACCTGCTCCGCATATTTTGCCCAATTGACCGTCCACCATATATTTTTCCTACATCCAATCCCATTCTCCATTACAGAAAAAAAAATAATTCTCCACACATCGAAAAATACACCATGTCCGGTAAGAAAACCCCACCCTGTCTCCATTCCTCATAAAAATCAAAAACTCGCCATCATTCCATGCACCAAGTCAAAATCCGGATCGATTTTCCCATACGATACCCACAACTCTCGTACATAAAACCCGCAAGGATAACCACTTGTTTTCTGGTTTGCCATTCTTAAGGTCGCAACATTGACCGGGATATTGAAATGGCAAACGTTCACTCATCTCCTTCGATTCGAGAGAGCATTGCGGAGGAGGAAGTTGATTCACTGCTTTCATGACCAGCCTACTCAAATGCAACTGGATCGAAAAAAAAGGAACTCGTACTTACAAATGCAATTAGCTGGATAAACTCGATCCTTTCCCAGCCACGAAATCAAAGCAACTGAAACCAAACCCTGATGGCCATGAAAGCAATCAAGCCGAAGAATTTGAAACCTTCTTAATGTGGGCGAAAAATTACTCTTCTGGATCGGACGAATAAGACATTCCAAAATTGTTTGCATGTTTTTCTAAACGTCCCACTCACTCGTTCCCCATGTAAATTTTTACAATGCTCAAAAGTAAAAGTACGTACGATCGCGTTACTTAACGTAGAGGGAATGAACGAGTTTATAATTTATTAATATAATCTATCGTTTGTGTCTCACGTACGCGGAGTGAAACATTACACCAGCCTGTAAACCGGAAATCTGGATTTTATTTTATGCAAGTAATACGCGTTATGTGTTGCACCCAGCGGGAATAGTGCATTTTCGAGATATTTTTGTTCGTGACACTTTCGTAATCGTACGCTGGTGATTATTCGAATTTCGTGGTGGCGTAACTTTTGTGCTGATAAGAAATTGGTACATCGCCGGGCTTTTAACGAGCGGCACTTTGAACGTCATTGACACTGCCTCGGGAGATTTCGAGGTTTCGATTGGGTTTCTTTCCAGTGCGTGGTACCGCGAAAGTTTGTATGCGATTTTCGATAGATTCAAACTGATTTTACGTAATTTTCGGTTACCCGAGTTGGAAATTTGGTACTTCATGCTTCCTCAAAGTTTTTATTTTGTTCTCTAAGTGTACTTGAAGTTATCACTTTCGTTGAATTCAGATTATAAAAGTACTTTAAAAGTACTCTGAAGCCCTCATGCACGTTTATGAATTTCATTTGGTGTTCTATCACAACATCAAAAAATGTTTCAAGATTTCGAAATTCCGGAATTACTTAGTCAACATTTGGAAATTTCGAAAGTGCAAAGTATGAAACTCCACAGTTTCGTGTTTTTTCGAATTTGAGCTCTGAACCTCGTAGTTACTCTTTTTTAAACTTATAATTGTTTCTCCCCCATGTACTCCGAATATGAAAAATGGCAAGGGAAATCTCCTTCGAAATGGACCCGTCGTACTTTAAAGAATCATTTCCTACTTCTCAAGTAGGAAATGCTGAGTCGGCGCGGCGATTTAACAACTGAAAGTAGAATCCTTGAATCAGACATTGAGGGAGGCAGAGATTCTTCAGGTCCATTCGTCCGATGCGGAACCAATAGAGAGACCTTAGGCTACGAATACAACGTGGTTTCAAGAGCGAGCACAAAAAAGTGGTATACATATATAGTATATAAGTTATACCGTCGCCACGCACATTCAGTTAGACACCACACGTGCACAGACACAATCCCGATAAAGTGGACCGACATATTGATACGGTTATCCAGTGTTCACAGGTGAGTCGAGTGTGAAAGTGGGTGGGTGCTCAATTTGTGGATTCTGCGAGAGAATGATAAAAAAAAAATACAAGGGAGAAAGTCGAGAGCGCTGTGCAAATTCGTCGACGGATTTTCGAGTGTTTCGCGTATTTCATGTACGCAAATTTCAATATGGAGAGTTATTTGCTAGGAAAACGTGGGCGAAATAAATCGTACACGTTTTTAGACGAATTTTTTTGCTCGTGTACGAATTGAGAGTGTTGGAGATTCTGTATTTTCAACGTTTGTTGGTTTTATCATTCAATAGTTTGATGAAAATGAGTGATAAATTTCAAATTTTACGAGATATATTTTTTCAATTAACGAGATACTCTGATTTCTGAATGGAGAAACTGACGGAATTGGGCCTCAGGACTTGTTAATTTAAGATTTTCGGAATTAAAATCTGAATTCCAATGTAGAAATAGACAAAAAAAGAACATTAAAAGAAATGAAAGCTAACTTTCTTTGTATTGTTTATCCAGTGTCTACCCCACGTAAATTCGTCATATTAACGAAGAAATTTTTCGCAGGAAGAATGACGCGAAGATTGATAATCCTGCTGGCTGTGGCAGGATTTTGCACGGCGGCGCCGCAATTTATAGTTCTAGCGGCCCCCAGTCAAACTCTAGCTCAGCCCTATCAGCATCCCGCGGTTTTGCTGAATTCAGTGATGGAGGCAAACCTCCCTGACGGGTTGAAAAACAATTTCTACAAAAATCCCCGAATCGCAGCCGATTTGGCTGGAGCTTCTTGGCTCTATGGGAAAGAAATGCAGGTAGGGGACAATCGATTCCTGAATACTCGACTTGTATAATAATAATACGACAATGTTACAAAATGGAAGAATTTTACATTATCTTCACTGCTGTTTTTTTCTTCCAAAAAATTTACGTATCTTGTATGACGTACACTGCCCATTGAATACGAAACTTCGAATAACATGTTTGAGTTCGGACATTTTATTGGCTTGATTAATTATTGATCATGTTCAAACAGTTGTGGTATTCAATCAGTGTCGTATTGAAGATTCTCTTCGAAGGGGAAAATAATAGGGGTGGGGGTGAGGATGATTACTTTTTTGGATAGATTCAAAAAATTTATGAAAATAAACAAACATATCATGAAATATTCTATCGTTGAATTTTACGTAGTTTTTTAAGAAACTGTGAAAAGTACTCAAAAAATATTCAAAGTAAAAACAATCAGCGACTGAAAAAATCGAAAAATCACTTCGCGTTATACAAAACATGAGTATTTTCTCATGTGACCTCTGAAATATTGATAAGATCTTTTCTTGATTCATCTTTCAGGTTGTTAACCGCGCGACTGATAATATTCCAAGAGAGAAGATATACAAGATTATCAGCAATGCAGGATTCGCACACAGATGAGAAAACTCGAAATTTCGGGCGTACGAGCAGAGCTTGATTATCCTCATCGCTGGGCACTTCACTATTTATTCTCATCACGAGTCATGGCGCGTTTCACGACGATCATACCCATCCGTTATGACAGAGTCTGCCGTGCAATGGAAAGACATTTCAAAACGGAAATGGATTTTTAACGCTAGCCCGATTTGCGAGAGACTTTTATTTTCCACCCCCTTTATATTTTCCGAGTGAGCGCAGTTCACATTAAGTTTTTTCATATTATTATAAGTTAGTATGTTGTACACCAGTATTCACGATATTTTTCAAACTAAGCGCAATTTATACAACTTTATCACTATCTATGATGGTAGAACAGACGGCAATGAAGTTAATTATCGATTATAATATAATAAAGTTGATAAAAATTTATCGCCTGCTCATTTGAAATTTTTTGAACAATCGATTTCTCGTTCACGTCGAAGCAATTTTTACACAAAATTCTGTATAACGCAATTCATAATGTGAAAAGTAGTTCTTTTGAGAGCATGTTTCATTTTGATGAAGCTACGAATAAAATTTTGTTAAGTGTATAAGTTTTTTTCGGGACTCGAATATTGTTTCGAAACAACGCATTTTTTCCGGGTGTCACTTTCTTTTGTAACATCATGGCAATTATTGTTTTGATGAAGATTCGATCATAACAAAAATATCTGAAAATGATACATAGATTCGAATAACTCGAATTATTTCAGTATACATGTGCCAAACACGTCCGAAATTTAAATCATTCCATAAAAATAAAAATAAAAGTCAAAAGAAAAATGCATTGTCTTTCAAACAATTAATTATAATAATTTTTATCGTATGCAGACAATATCATATCCAATAATTGGAAAACATTCAAGATACGAGAAGAATTTTCACCACTCGAACTTGAAAATTAGTACTTCAAAATGTTTTCTCGGTTATTCATGGTGAAAGATAGTAATAGTACAACATCTACATAATAGCATGTTCTCTAACAAGGTCATCGCGAGGTCAAACGTTACTCGGTTCCACTTTTCGTTTCAACTCCCACACTCTTTTTCTGTCCAACTGTGGAGCCTTGAATTTTTTGTCAAAAAGTGGATTCGGGGAATACAGTCCGAACCCAACAAATCCCGCAGATTCTGGCACTGTTTTGTGTATCAGCGAAACACCCTTCAACGGTACAGGTGGATCTGCCTCCACTGGAACTCCATCGAAGAAAGGAACATAGATAATATGGCGATCGTTTACGAATTCTTCGAAGAGCACGCTGTTAGTGCTGTTTGTAGTCAATAGGTTCTGTTTTCGAATCTCTATCGGCAGTACTTTTGCCTTCACAAGGTCCCTGTAAAAAAAATTACTTGATATAGTCATTTAAGCAAAAATCATTTCGAATTTACATCACTTATCATAAGTTCCACATTATCACAACCCAAAATTACGCATAAAACTATTCCATCATCGTAAAACAACATGTGATAATCACCTATGCTGTGTACTTCTTCTTGAAACTTCTACCGAGCGTCTCGTTCCATTCTGCAGTTTTCCTGTCACGAGGTCAAATTTCATGCCCTTGATTTCTAACCCTATCTGGGACCATGGGACTTCATTCGATGGTGGAATACGTGTGAATCGAACGCCTGCAAAGTTAATGTTCAAGTTTCGTCTATATTAATATAGGAGGGAAGGGGGGGGGGGCGAAGACACGACATGAATAACTTACTGTAAAGAGCTTCATCGTCTTTGAATTCCAAATCTGACAGTACTATCGCCGTATTCGTGTCGATTATGGAAAAATCTTTGTCGATCTTCAATGTACTCGGCAGTCGCCAGATTCTTTTTAAGTTGTCGCTGTGGTTTGGTGACCTGTATTCGTCAAAATAGTTCGTGATTGGTTTTGATAAAGCATTTTTGATTTTTTCGTCGTCGAAGTGGCTGCTGAGGTCATTAAGGAGAATGGCTTGCAATACACTGTCCTTCGGCATGTAGTCAACAGTAGTCCAAGCACTGTCTTCCACGGACAAACGAGGACCGAGTTTTCCCTCTTTTATTTGGATGTATAACATTCCATTTTTTTGCTTGAAACGTAATCCCGTTATTATGCTGTAAATGGATGTTAGTTGAAGTTTGGGTCTTTTCTTTGGATTTTTTTTGGATTCGAAAGTCGAAGCTCACTTATTATTTGTGATGTCACTTTGAACAGGTCGTAAACTGATGTATCTACCAGGATCAGGGTTTAGGTACTGTCGATTCCATTCTGTTTTTTTAGCGTAGTAGTAGGTATTTTCTTCTGCACATCGGAAAGATAATTATTTTACGATCACACTATTCCATGATTATTATGAACTGTCAATCTTATACATATTGTACAGGTATGTACAAATAATAGTATATACATGGTTTCACGATTTTTAGATCTCAATTGAATTCAATGTTCGTAAAATCAGCTGAAGGTCGAATGCTTTGAGAATTGGAAAACAAATCCTATCATTTTCATATGTTGATGATTGTGAATATTATTTTCATCACCTGCTTCGTAGTTTTCTGGAGGCAAACAGGTAGTCTCGAAAAGCTCGTAAATGAGATGGGAAACGTTAACTTTTTTTTGGATTTCTTCAGACGTTCGCCGACAACGTTCCAAGTTTGTGTTCGAAAGGTGTTCGACTGCAAGAAAATACAAAATAATGTTTGTATTTTTAAAATTTCCAAGTTTCAAATTGTTCCACTTGACAATTTCCATTCTTCAAAAGTTATAGTTTCGAATTTTCAGTCGTTAACGATAGTCGAGGATAATAATTTCAATTTTGAATTTTCAAAATCGTAATTTAAAAGTTTCTGACTTTTGGAATTCACGTACATATAATTTTAAGGTTAAAGCTATTTAATCAGTCGGAAATTCGCATTTTGGAGCATGTTATTTTGGAAACGTATAATTCATGATCAAAATATATTGTAAGTGATTTTGTGATTGTGAATAATCTATCATTCCCATCTGTAAAAAATTGTGATTCCGGAATTTCGAGTTTTTAAAGCTCACGTATAATTTCACGAAGATTCTCAACTTTGATTTTTCTGACATAACAGTTTTTGATATTTTTATTTCTATTCCTCAAAAATTGTGGTTTGCGACTCTTTCATTCTCAAAACTAACTTGTGATTTTACAAAAATTCTCAATTTCAAACAAATCAATCTTTTAGATTCCAATACACACTTCTTTCCATGTTTAAATTTTCTCTAATTTTTTGTTCACAAAAATAATCAATATTTCCCAAATTTCGAGAGGGGTTTCAACCCCTAAAACCTCCGTTTACGCTCACCCCTAGAGGGGGGGGGGGGAGACTCGAGGATTTTTCGAATTCGAATTTTTTCGTTTAGCACACGACTATAAAAAACATAAAATCGATGACTTTCATTTTCCTTATCTGGCCAGGTCCTCAATAAAATTGATAAAATTATTGACTCAGAGTCATGCATTCGTCGCAAATTACACTGCAGTGAATGAGATTGATAACTTATTCTCATTTTCTACCTTACCTCTAGACCATCCCTTAGATGGATCACACGCTCTGAATTTTTGCGAAGCCCCTTTTATTTTCTCAATTAATCCCTTGTAACAATGTTTCACTCTGTGGTAGTACCTTGCTACCATCAAATCGATGTTACATACTCTTTGTTCTGCAAATAATGTATGTGAATGGTAATAAGTTTGTAAGACAAATTCGGGCGAAGAGTAATTCAACGCCTGCAATAATTCCATACCGAAAACCTCTTCGTGAATTAATAGAAAATCAGTTGAATTCAGAATATATTCACCAAATTTTCGATTTTGATGAATTTGAGAATGCTGTACGTTGTCAATTTTGAATTTTAATAAATTTTAAACTATGCAATCTTCAAAGCTTCAAAGCTTCGATTCTAGAATAATCCAAAATCGGATCCGAAATTTTGTTCCATGATTCTATCAATTACGCACCGTCTTGGAATAATTTTTTGTTGCGTATGCTGGCAAACACTGCTGCAACGTATGCTTGCACTTCTGCGCGAATTAGCCTTTTAAACACACTGAATACGTAATGACTGGGTGATTGATTTCCGCAGAACATGTCTTTTTTTCCAGCCTGATAAATAAACAAATCCAAGTTATGTCATCACAGGCGTAAAAATGTTTCGAATTATCATGACCAAAACCATTATACTTTTTAAATAATTATTGTTCAACTCCATGTTTGAATACTTTTATTACTTACTGTTACTTTGTCCAGCAAAAACACTCCTAAATGCGGAGTATCTGGTTGAAAATTTCCGTTTGGCACGATAAGAGGACATATTTCCTCCAGACGATCAGGAATTTCGCAAGTAGTTTTTCTGATTAGATATTCCATATGAAATTCTGAATTTGACTCATTGGAAGCCAAAATCAGTAACCAATTTCTGAAAACTCTTTCCACTTTTTTCGTTATAGTAACGATTTCATCGATGTGATGTGTCATTTGTACGATTTTTGGGATATCTTTTATGTGATTCTCGAGGATTTCAAAGTTGAGGTTCACGTTATTTCCCAGTTCGTAGAGTTTGCTCGTGAAATTTTGATCAGCTGCATAAAATTTATCGGATATATTTAGCAGCTCTTCTATAGCAGTCTGAGACATCTCAAACGTTTGAATTTCAGCTTTATCGATACGATCTTGTTGAAAATTATTGAGTTCATTTGCTACTCTCGTCAGCCCTTCAGCCAGGTCACCAGTGGCCTTGGTCTTGCTGAATTTGAATTTTTGTGCATTGCACACGTTGTTTTGGAGTAGGCAGGTTGAGAGTATGAAGAAATAGAAGAGTGGGTGGATTTTTTTAAGGTGGTGGGAAACCTAGAAAGGGTCGGATAAGATATTTGAGCATTCTCTAATGTACGAGTTTCAAGTTATTGTTAAGTATTTGTCGATTATGAGTGTTTGTCAGAAAAATTGTGCGTGTTTTTTTCTTTTTTCGAATATCCAGAACAGTTACAATGAAAATCATGACAACGTGTAAATCTTGGGAAAATGAGATAGAATTTCCGAGTTCTTTGAGAATTATCCTACGAGTAAGTCAAGAAAAAGAAAAAGAATTTAATATTTTTTCAGTATTTTTGTGATTTTTATGAAATTCTTGATAATATAGCACAATTTTTTTTATATCTTGGGGAACTTTCATAGAACATTATCACAGGAAATTATTATGAAAATTGCTATTTTTGCGAGTCTTCCGAATTTTCGGATGATTTTTGAGATTTTTCGACGATTCTTGTCGTCTTCATTATTATTTGAAACGTTGATAACATCATTGAACTTTTTATTATTCTTATAGAGAATAATAATGATATACTTAATGATATTATACAATTATTTTACATTTTGGAAAATTTAGATATAAAATCAGAACAGGAAACATGCATATAAATGATTGATTTCACGAGTCTTTCAAATTTTCCAATTATTTTTGGGATTTTCCAAAAATTAATGTCGTTTTCAATATTTTCAAAACGTTCATGGCGTCATCCAATTTTGTGTTTTTCTCAACATTGTCTATCACTCGTTCAAAATTTCATGAAATCATCCGAAATTATATTTTGGAATGAATTGAATTCATAATGATCACACTCTTCCTTCAGAATTGGAAAAAGGTATGATTCTTTGTTTTTCCAAGGATTTTCGAAACCTCTATTAGAAGTTTCGTTGGTCTTTGTTTTGCAAAGAAAGAGGCACTTTTTCAATAATATTTCCCCACGTTTTATATTTTTATACACTAAAAACGACAATCTACACTTTTTTTGAGAAAAAAAAGAACAGCAGGGAACCCTCATCAGTGACAAGTTCGCATCGTAAGCACGAAACATATGTGAAATTGTTGCCCACCACATTCCGACCAAAAATAATGTATTTCACTGCATTATCATTAAAAATGATATAAACATTCATCATTATTACTTGTACGATAAACTTACACTGAAATTTGGAGCTCTCGCTTTCCTGGTCATGTTGAAAAAATTACACACTTTGTAATTGATTCTGTCGTCTAGCTCGAAATGTTGTACAATGGAATAAACGCCTGTCTTCCTATGAGTCACTGCGCAGCTTGTTAATTGCTGCGTATTCTATACTCAAATATTTCGATTAAAACTGAGTTCTTCGACCTAATATTGATATCAATATTCACCTCGTTGTTTCCGCGATGTCGGAAAATACGTGTCAATATTTACCAGTTGATCAAGTTCACGTCTCGATAGAGTTAATTACATTTATTGATGCGTAATCATCATTAATTGTAGAATATTGTTCTGTTGGCATCTTGCAATGAGTACGTATATAATAATGAGCATTCGAATCTCCAAGTTTCAAAATTGGACAAATTTTATTCAAATCGTGGATACCATTCATTAAATGGAACGTTCATTCTACGTGATTAGACTGTTAGTTTCCGGTTTTAAAACGCATTTTTATGAGGAATCTGAATTTTTCTTCGTTTTTTGTTTTTTGTTTTTTTTAAATTACAAAATGCAAAGTAAAGTACTAAAAATGAAATATGCTCCGAGAATATCTTATTTGAAACCCTAAAAATGTAGTAGTCATTGTTGATATTTCGTCAAAAATTAATCATTTGTTATTGAATAGCAGCTTTAATTGATAAAAGTATAGAACGTATAGATGCTTCGCCTGATTCAAAGTTTTCGAAATTGTCCGAGAACGATTCCAAGTTGATCAGAATGATGTTTTGAATTCGAACGTTCTGTGCTGTTCCCAAGTTAATAACGCCCAAAGCAGCTGCAGCGTGACGTGCAGTTGTGGTTTCGTGGTTACCTGTTCACAGGCGTTGTTGATATAACTTGGATCACTTCAAGATTGACTTCCGAACACTTGGAAGTATTTCGGACCTGAATTCCAGATCGATTATTTGACATGAAAATCGTACATCAAGCTCGATCTCAAAGAGAATTTTTTTTTTTTTACCGAAGGACGAACTTGTTGATCGGAAATTAAGTAATAGATAATTTTATCGGAAGTCTAATCGGTAGATATAATTTTTTTTTTTTTCAAAGAATTTGTAAATTTGTTGAGTCAATTTTCGTGCGACATTAACGAGAGCGAATTTATCTCCTAGTATGTGAATTATTTGAGTTATTCAACATTTTGGAGTATGTTGACTCAGCTTCCAAGAAGTACGAATTCATGAACTTTGAAGAACTTCAAGAAATTCATGGAATACAACTTCATCAGTAATGATGAGCATTGAATGCCGGAAAATTAGTCAATTTTTAAACTGTTCGAAAAAATTAGTCATTAGTACAAATTGACTGAACAAAAAATTCATTCCGACAAAACTTCAAAAACTATCTGATAGAAAAATATGTGGATCCTACACTTCCTCCCCCCGCCACCGCCGCCATGTCAGTAAGTTTCATTTCTATTAACTCCGATTGACTGACATCGATTCCTATTCATCCTAATTAATAAGTCCCATCGATTACCATTAATTCCCATAAATTTCCAACAAATGGTATCCATTCTCATTCATTTATATATTTTCCCATAAGTTTTTATCGATCCTCGTGGGTTTCTACATATGATTATTGATTTCCATACATCCCTATCAATTCCTATCCATTTCCATAAATTCTCATCGACTCTCATCAACCCATATTCATTTCTATGAATTCCCATCAATTACTATCAACT
>JAPYZK010003324.1:0-19342 GCA_030522785.1 Platygaster equestris | reverse complement strand
ATTATATATTGTGAATTTCCAGAATTTTTCAAAACTTGTAAAACTACAAAATTTTTGAAATTCTCGAAATGTTCAAAAATTTTGAAATCATCAACATTTTTAAAATATTTGAAATTATCAAAATTTTCAAACTTCTGAAAACTTCTAAAGTTCCCAAAACTCTCTAAACTCTAAAAATTACACAAATTGTTGGAAATCTTGAAATGTTGAAAATGTTAAAAATTATATCAAATTTCCCGAAAACTTTGACACTCTTGTGAAAGTCAGTATCGTTTTAATTTTTTTTTCTAAATATACTTTCTTGAAATGTGCTAGATTTTTCAAATTTTGAAAAATCTAGCACCTTCCCTAGCTACGTGCTTGCGCGTTTTCATAGGTGCTCGGGGTATAGTTTTTTACACTAAAATAATTTTGCCATGCGGCGACTACAAGTACTGCAAATAAGAATCAATATATTCCATGTAGTATACAATAAACTATAATTCTTGAGAGAAAGATGTATAAACGAGTACATATTGTTAGACACAAAAGTTTCGGCAGTCATAAAAGAACCGAATGCAGCAATAAGATCAAACGAAAAAATGGGTAGTCCACCGCGAAACTGAATTATCTGCAAAAATAAGAGTAATAGCAATCATTGAAAGAAATCGAAATCCCTATTTTATCACGAACATTCCAAATGATGCCACGATTCCATCCAAAAGATTCAGATAAACCGCGCCTGTAAACCCCGAGATAGATTGATAGATATCGAGGCCAGCTCTCGTTAAATGGCTCCGCTTCGACTGCGCATCGATTGCTGAATGCTCCTTAAATAACTCCCCCACCCCTCCCCCCCCCCATCGGCTCCCCCAGAAAGACAGAGCTTTCCCGATCGTTTCATTTTTAACCCCGTGATTTCTCATTGATTTACGAGCCGTACACGACGAGAAAATAAAGCGAAAAGTGCCGCGTTTCTCGGCCCATAAATTCGTCGCTAGATGATTGCCAACGAATAAAAATTCGAGCCCTCGCTTTTTCCCGTCTTTATTCGCCTTTAGTCGCAGATGCCCCACGCGTTATACCTTTTTACGGCGAAATTTTCGAGCCGCTTCATTTGTATCGGCATGTACGTACATGTGGGAGGTCATGTGCGCGCGAATACATAATGTGCAAAGCGCACTCGACTCCATCGACTGGGGCCATGCACTTCTGGAGCCTCTCTATGTTTACTCTCCGAATCAACGGATTATTGAAGCTGCAGTAGCTGCGGCAACCAAGAACCCACTTCCCTCATCCGCCCTGGTAACCAGACTGAAATTGATAGATTCGAGCTTTGCATTCAGCCGAGTACGTACTTCCGCCTAACCCCACGTATCTGTTTGGCGATCTCCGGGATTGCGGATGGAGGTGTCGAATCCAGGCGGCATAGGGTCTTGAGACGCTCGCGCTTATCTCTGCTTTTCACGAGCCCAAAAGTATAACTCGAACAAGGATCGAGCTTTTTATTCGCGTAATACGGGGTTGGTTTCCATTTTCGAGGCTGGAGAACCTGGTTTCTGGCGAGAACTCGAAGTGTCTAGCGAACCGAGAAATAGGGGTAGAGTAGGAATTATATAACAGCACATGTGTCTCAATTTTGGGGAAAACTGTATTTTCCTGTATAATTTTGAACCAATGCCAGTTTTTTTTCCCACTGTTTCGATGTTTATTCATGGTGAAAATATTTTGCGAGGTTTTTTGATACGCGAATAATTATCAGCCGCGTTGCTCGCGTGTTGTAAAACATTTGGACGGCCGTGGGATTAATGCAAGAGTTTTTTTGTGTCTGAAAATTGAACGGACCCGGAGGAATTATCTTGCTTTATAGCGAGAGTGGAGAAACTCCGAGAGCTGTAAATGCTGAGGACGAGGGTGAATTCTTTCGGAATTTGCATGTAATGCGTGGGTCAGACATTTTTATGTGTCTTTTTTGCGCTTTGGGAATGGATTGGCGTTGGAAGGGTGTTTTCGTGTATGGGGGTGGTTTGTTTCCCGAGGTTTTTTCGCAAGATTGTTTTTTGCTCGGATTTTCGCTTGAGATATCTTCGTGATGGATGGATAGGAATTTTAGTTATCTGTTTAACGAGGTTTTTCGTGTTTCTGTGGTGCAGTTTTTATTGTTGACAAATGTTGACTGAAGTTGGGCTTGCAATATTTATTTCAATTTTCAATGGGAAGATTTTAAATTTGAATATTCGAATAAGATCGCTTGGAAATAAGGGAATCGAGCATTTTTCCAAAAAGACCCGCAGATACGAACATTTTACAACTTGTAGAATGCATTCAAAGTATTTAGAATTCGGAAACTGCGATAAAAAAATTAATCCAACGTATCTTCAGTTGGATAAGTTGTATAAAGTTCAAGTAGTTCGACAAGAAAAATTTTGGAATTCCATCTTCAATTTCACACTCGTTGAAAATCTCCTTCTCTCTCTACTCGTACCATAGTAACTCATTTTTTAATATCCTCCTCACAAAATAAACCTCAGCAAGTCGCAAAACATGAAAAAAATCCGAGCTCACAGTCACTCGCTTTTGTGATAACGACGTGGGTACAGGGGTGAATTTGTATGCTCGTCTACTTTAATTGAAGTCGAGGCACAAGTTATTCGCTTGATGTTCTTACTGCTTAGACTGTGACATAGCGAAGGAAATCAACAACCTGTGGATATTTGGCAATTTGCTTTGCTCCGCGAAGGGGAAACAGAGACGCAAGGATTCGAATGCCGTTCATGCGTCGGCTCGACGGTACACTCGTCGCTAACTTACACAGGCACAAAAGCACTCCAGCGGCAGGGAATCAACATTGCGCTTTAATTGTTCGAGTTGACAAAATTAATCAGCTTTAACTCGAGCTCCGTAAATCCGCGTCTATGAGAACAAGGGGCGGGCGCTCGGGAGCGAGGGAGCGTCTTTTCCACAAAAATCCGGGTCTACAAAGAGAAATCGCGTCTCGTGAAAAGTATTTCCGGCAACTTGAAGCTATCAGCCGGTGACTTTGACCGGTGCACCAGAAAAACCTCTTTGACATTCGCGACGTAAGGGCTCTTTCAGTATTCGGATCCGATGAATTCGCAAATTGATTCGAATTAAACGGGAGAGTCTTAATTCTCACAGACGAGTGCTGTAGATTTAAAATTCAATTTGTCGTCTCTTCAGGGTGTAGGTGGTTTTGATTATATTTTGCAGGTGCGTTTCATGCTTCGATAAATTTTGGCGACCTGTTCGTGGTGATGAATCGAAGGGGCTTTTTAATGATGAAAACTGAAATTTCGATCCAATAATTCGAAATTGAATTTTGTTGTTCGTTACTTCTTCCGTCTTTGATTATAATTCGCTGTCGGTCATAATTTCATGACTTTTCGGAGTTCATGTTTTCACTTGATCCGCTTTGAAGCAACGCATTTGTCAGATCCCGCTGTCGAGTTTCTTATTCGCGGTTTCCGACGAGTTAACCGATAGGGTGGACCGTATTTCAGAATTAATTACGAAGTTGCGATATCAATTACAGAACTCCGTCTGAAAACTCGCAACTCCCGGGATTTCCAAATTTTAGTTCATCTTCCAGAGCGGCTTTCACTTGGGGCACTCATTTGTGTTTGAAAAGTAAATTTGCAATCCTCTTCCCCATCATAATGTTCTGAACTTTGTCCAAAATGAATTATCTACTACTTCTTTTCGTCTTAATTCGCGAGACACGCGACGGAAAATACGAGATTCTGCATTCGAAAGTTCGTTATCCGGTGTTTTATTTATAGAAAAAATTTTACCTCGTTTTGAACGCGGAGGTATTTGCGAGGGAAGTTCAACATAAGTCTGAAAGCTCGCTTCTGACCGTTGCGCGCTTATAACGACGAAAGAGCCTCGCAAAGAGCAACCAAGTATATACGAGCATAGCAATAACCGCTATATTTTTCGAGCATAGAGAGTCGAAATGCGTTGGGAAGCGGGCAGGACCGGATGGGGAAAAGGAGAGACAGGAAAAGGAAAAAGCACGCCCCGATGGAAAATTCTCGTTTGCGTTAAATGCAAAGGCGCGCTAAACTTTTGCCTCCGCTCTTTTTCGCGTGTACGGATATTTACTGAGTTCGATTCGGCAATGGATTTATTTGCGCGATTTTTCGGCGACGTTACGTAAGAGGCGTGTTGGGGAATTTCCGGGAGTGTATTTCGTTTATTGGAAATTTTGAGTGTGCGGGTGATCGAGGCTTTGGGGAATTTGAAGAATTCTCGAAAATTTTTGGGAAGACATGATTGTTGATGATGCGAATTTTTATTCTTTTATTATGCTTGCGAAATATATGACAGTTTTATTAGGAGAAGGGTTGGAAATTATGACTATTTGTGGAAAATTAATCGAAAATTTTGTGTCGTGCGATTATCATTCTCGCCTTCGCCTCGGTCTTCAAACTCGCACCCGTAAAAAAAATTTTCTGTACTAGTTGAGTAATATACTATCAGAATTTTAGTAATTTTGAGAATTTTGAGGATTACAAAAATTTTGGTATTTTAGACAATCTGGGAAAATTTGAAACCTGAAAATTTCAAAAATTCTTGAAATTTGGAAAATTTCAGCGATTTTCGAAATATTATGAAAATTGATCATTCAAAAAATATTTGTACGTATTTCAAAATTTTGAATTCTCAAAAATTCGAAATGTCAAAAACTGCAGCATTCTCATACATTACAAATTTCGAAATGTGTACAAATATTTGTGTACAAATCATCGAATTTTTATGATTTTTGAAAATTTTCAGGATTTTCAGAAATTTAGAGTTCCACAAATTTTTGGAATTTTCAATAATATTAAAATTTCTAAAATTCCCGGAAATATTAAATTTTTTGTATTTCTCAAGATTATCATAGTTTTTAGATTTCTGAAAATTTGCAATATTCTTGAAATGAGTATTTGAAAATTTCGGAATTCTCAATACTTCCTGAATTTTTGGAATTATCAAAATGTTGGAAATTTGTGGAATGTCCGAAATTTTCTTAATCTGCACAATTTTCAAAATTCTCGGAATTGAGAAAAAAATCTGAACTTCGAATATTCTCAGAAGCTCGAAAACTATCAATTATTTCCGAATTGTTGAAATCCTCGTCATTTTAAAAATCTTTGACAATCCTAAAATTCCCAGAACTCACGAAATTTCAGAATTCTCAAGATATTAAAATTCTCAAATTTTGAAATTTTTAGAGTTTTGATAATTTTACGAATTTTAATGATTTCTAAAATGTCGAAGATTCCAAAAATTCCGGAATTATTGATGATTTCTGTACTTGTAAAAACATTTAAAATGCATTTTTTTTAAATTTCGAGAATTTCGTAAATTGTGGAGATATTATTGAAAATTCTCTCAATTCTGAAAATTTCATTCTCATTCATCCCGAAAAATAAAGGAATCCAAAATAATCACTATCCAGAATCAATATGAATGACAATCTAAAGTCGACACGAAAATTGTTTCTCGACGATCCGTGAGACACGCTGATTTCCGTTTGTCAAGTAAAAGTGACGCGCGCGTTGCGTGCTCCGGAAAAGAGTTTATACGCAGGCATATCTAGAAGATATAAATTCCATTGTAGTATTCGCGCGAGTAACCGATTCAGATTACTATCGCATTGAATTCAATGCGATATTTTTCCACTCGAATATTTATGCAAAGCCATCATTAAAAAATTGCCCCGCGGCGACGATAAATCCCGCGAACCGACAGGTCCCGGCTCGATCTTTTTTTTCTTCCCTTCATTTTACCCGAGTCCTGGGAATGAAGAAAAAAAGGGTGGGGGGGGGGGGGGGCGGGAATAGTTTTTCCGAACTGCGTCAACGGGAAGGGAAAACTCGTTCTCGTGGCGTTTGTCGCATGAAGAATTTTTTCAGAGCTCCCGGCCCGTAAATGCAAATTAATTTTCGCGATGCGGCGGACGACGAATTTCTCCGTGATATTTCCGCCGTCTTTCATCCGTGGAAATTCGCAGCTAAACTCCCGTTGCCCGAATTTTACAAGTTTGAGGACGGCACCGGATGAAATTAATTTCGGTCAATTCAATTAAGACGAAGTGACATCGCCTTCCGCGTTGTGTCGCCTGCGGCAACAGTTCCGTGTGCCGCTTATTAGGCAGCTAACGTATGACAGGAACCGTGCTCCATCTTCTGAACACGAAATTACCGAAAACTTTGTTAATCAGCTCGTAAAAAACTTTGGGTCATGGATTTTTGATGACTCCGTAGATTGATTGTCTCTCGTTTTATTGCTGGCGTCAGGTTTGATGTAGATGTTTATTGTTTTCGGGTTTATGACGAATATTATTTTAGTGGGAGCTGAACAAGGGCTGCAGTGAGATTAGAATGATGTACTATCGGGATGTGAATTTCATGTGAGACGATTCAATCAAATTTGCGTGGGTTTCAATCGAATTAGTAAAATTTTATTCTTTGATAGTATAGTTTGCTGCTGGTTCATCCAGTGAAAATCTGGTTGAAATGAAGTACAAGACTACTGATCCGAATTGTCGGATTAGATCAGTTTTATGAATTAATTCTGGATTTTATTAATTAATTTATAATTAATAGATTGATGATACAAATTCGAAGAACAATCGTAATTTCTTCCATATGTAATCTTCACCCCTGGTGTCTTCTTACTGCATCATAAAATGATTGGGGCAATAAAATAACTTGCGAGGTTACGTCGTAAAAATGAGTTCAATACTCTTCGTCATCTGTATTCGCTCCTCGTTCATACATACTGTCGATCTGTGAAGTCACGACGCGACTCGTTACTTTTCGAGTCGCGTAAAAAGTTCACATCGCTAATTCGAAGATGATCGGAAGGTACGAGATAAGCTTTTTTGGGGGAAGAATCGAGAAGCGGAGAAAGGGGGAGGAGGTCGGAAGCTGCGAATCGATAGGGACGCAGCATGCGCGTAGGCAGCCCTGAACCAAATTTGTACTCGATATTAAATTGTAGCGCGAGGACTCGGGCACTTCGATCTATTCGCCAGTCCGGAAAACGCTCGAGCCAGAATCTGCATTTCCGCGATCGATCATGCGAACCAGAACGGAAATGCATGGGTGGAAAATAAAATGAATGAAAGAAGAAATTGGGTCCGATTGGCCGGTGAATTAGGGGCTCGTGGAAATGCGAGCCAAAATGTAAAAAAAAAAAGGAGGAAAAGGGAATTGGGGGCCGGGTGGGCGGAGAGGTGGTGGGGAGAAGAGAAGATGTTTTTTTTTTTTTTTTTTCATTCTGGTGGGAATTTTTTCATTCTGAAGTTCGAGTGGTTTTTGTGCGTGCATACTTTTTTAGAGACGAAATTCGATTAGTATTTATCACGAGTCTAAACATTAAATGTCTTATCAAATTTTTGTACTATAAATACTTTAAACTTCGAAAGACCATCGAAAAATACAAAAAAAATGCCTTATCTGCTGGTAACCAGATCACTAGAAAGCTCGGAATATTGACGGTTGCTAATGGCTTACTTGAGAGTTTCGCGAGTAACTGTAAGCCAATCAGCACAGCGCCGACTCACGGGGCCCAAGACATCTGGAAATTAACACTAGCCGAAATTGAATTTTCAGCGCTTTGCTCTCGGGGCGCTGAAGGGATTAATTAGAGGCGAGCGAAGTGAATATTTTTCGGGGTGAAAAATGGGACAAAACGTACGCGATCATTTATAGCGAAAGGAGTCATAAATTACAGCTCCTTTGGCGAGAGGAGGTCCGGGATATTCGGGGGAAAAAGTCTTGGAACGCTTTCCCTATCGCGTGGCGTTTTATAAGGAAAGTTTTCAGCGCCGACCCCCGCGGGCAAAGTTTATCATTTGAGAACAAAGGCTTCCGCGGACTGTGGCGCTTGCGAAGCAGGGGACTTGTAAAAAAAAACAGGTTCCGACTCCAATTGATGTTGCACATTCTCTTGGGGAAAAGTTGTGCACGTATGGACGTGTAGGGATAAGATATGATTCGGTGGGAGGAGTTTTTTTCACGTTTTGCGATTTGGATTCTGGTAATTATCAGACGTAGGAATAAATTTGGTACTTCTTACTTCAAAATCTAATAGTAGGGAGAAAATCTAAAATTCCTGGGTTTTTTTTTTCTCAGCGTGCCTTATCGAAGTTGTTTCGTTGCTCGCCGGGCTGCTCAAATATTTGCCGACGTCGGCAATTTCTTATTCAACGGCTTGCAAGTCTCGTACGAGCTCGTTTCCCCGATATTTGGACAAAATCGTCGGATTGCGCGGAAAACTATTGACTCATGCCAAACCCCGCGGATCTTTGCAATTTTCGGGTCGATGAGAAATGCATTGTGATTCATGATAATTTCGCGACGCGCACGAAATGTCAAGCGGCTTCGATTTGAAAAAGCGCGGACGTTTCGTGCGCTCGAATGCTGGTCAATATCTTTCGTGTATCGTCTTGCTGAATGACGGCCAATGGAAGCGGTTGCGGGGTAAACGCGATCGATCGTCCCCATGGGACATTCCTGTTTGACACAAGGACGTGAGACGCGCTGAACGTGAATGACTGTCGTCCTCCTTTTTCTGAGAATGAACGCGCTTTTAAGGATCGCGGCTCTGGAATAAATTATCTTGATTGTCGGCAATGCACTAACTATAATAATTGCGTTAACTCGCTCGGGTTTATTTTCCATGCGAAGATAATCGATGAATTCATAGAGTTGTCGTTTGAAATGAGTTATGATCCGGGAGTTGTTGTGTCAGCGGGTATCAGGCTGGATATCGAAAAATATAGCATGTTTTGGTCTTGAATTGTTGAGGGAGAACAGTTGAATCGGAAACTTGGGCATTGCAGACACTATGTAAACGAAGAATTTCGAAAAACTAGCGTCTGATCTAATTACTCTGCAGATTTGAATTATGGTGATTCCGGAAATGGATCTTGGAATCGTACAAATACAATATTAAATTCTAAATAAATAGTATATGTACTAGGACAGTTCTAACCCACTTTGAAAATTTTGAAAAATTTGGGGAATTCTCGTCATTTTAGAAATTCAAGTTACTAACAAAGTTCCGAAATGTTTGAATATGGCAATTTACATTAGTTATACATTTTCCAAAATTCTGGATGTTTTAAATTACGAAATTCTCGAAGATTCAAAAAAGAATTCAAGAATTCTCCAAATCTCTGAATTTTTTTTGAAACTCCACAATTCGTCAGATTTCTACAATTTTCAGAATTTTTTTTCTCTTTTGAAAATTTCGTAACTTTTCAAACTTCCGGGAATTCGAAAAAATTAATAACTCACGTAAATTTTCGAAATTCAAACTTTTCGAAACTTTATCGGTCACCCAAGTTTTGTAAATTACGAGAATTTTCGAAATTTTTGAAAATTTTCAAGGCGTTATAAATTTTTCAAAATTCTGGATGTTTTAAATTACGAAATTCTTGAGCATTCAAAAGAGAATTCAAAAATTCTCCAAATCTCGGAATTTTTCAAAAACTCCACAATTCGTCAAATTTCTACAATTTTTAGAATTTTTTTTCCTCTCTTGAAAATTTCGTAATTTTGAAAACTTCCAGAATTTTGAAAACTTATAACTCACGTAAATTTTCAAAATTCAAACTTTTCGAAACTTTGTCGGTCGCCGAAATTTTTAAATTTACGAGAAATTCCCGAAATTCATCACAATTTTTAAAGTGGGTTAGAACTGTCCTAGGCATACTACTTGAATACATTAACGTGTACATTTATAGATATTTTTGTATCAAGTACTTGAGGCGTGACTTTTCGGGCTGAGACTATGTGTGAAGCCAAATCTCGTCCCGAGGCGCAGCCGAGGGTCGAGAGGCTTCATACATCGTCGAGGGTGGAAAAGCACGCCTCAGGTCCGTGGTGCAAACAATATTTTTTGCAAAACACGCACTGAATAGGAGCTTCCAGCCCCTGAAACAACGTATTGAGGGGGGACATTTGCGACACGGTGTACCGCGAACCTATAAATGTCAAAACAATATGGGCCATATTGCCCCTGTGTTTAGCGGACTTGAGGAACAAAAGTAGGACTTAAGGAACAATTATAGGACTTGAGGAACGACCATAGATACAATACAAAATCGCCGGTCGTAAATGGACGTCCTCAATGCGCTATTTCAGGGGCTCGAAGCGTCTGTTCAGTGCGTGTTTTGCCAAAAATAGAATTAAATCTCACTCTGTTCATATTTCCATCCTTCATATGTCCTCTGATGCACAGTCGCATGTCAGAAACCGTCTGTACACTTCGACTTTTAACTGCAATATATCCTCCCATGATCAAAGCGTCGCCGCATTTTTCGTACACGTACACGTGACTTAGCGCCAGGGATGTGCAGAAATGAGCGGGCGCCGGGGGGCAGGGGGGGGGGGGAGGTGAGTGCACAAGTTTCGTTATTTCGAGCACGTAACCAGTTCCAGTTATTGTGCTTTTCGCGCAAAGTGCCTCTTTCGAGCGCGAAAAGTACGGGACCCCAGCACCTCGGCCGCGGCGTCCTTTCATCTCGCCGGCGAGGAAGATCAAAAGTGCGACGCGAAAATAAATGAGCAGGTCTTATCTCCCCGGATCAAACGTTTGCGGTCCGTTTTCGGGGCCGGGAAAACGGCCCTGTTATCCGACCCTCGGACGACATTCGTTATGTTTGCTTATCATTAACCCGGACAGCACGTTATTTTTTCCATATTTCGATTTATCTTCAGTTATAATTTTCATAGGCAGCAGTAGTTGGTGTGAGGGATTAGTGTGGCCTTGGAAACATGATGGGATCAAAAGTTTTTCAAGCTCGATGATTCTGACTTCTGATTGTGTATTTTGTAAACGGCCCCTAGCGAAAATAATGATGGACAGATTTGCGATAATTGTGTAGACCCCCCGTTGTTTTGGGCTGAAATGACCCTATTTGCTGGTATCGCTGCGTAGGATGACGAGGGCAGTTAGCGCGATTGTCACTCTGAAAGCTCGAGAGACACGGGAGCGCCGCTTCCAAACTAGATTAGGCCGGTAAGAAAAGCGTCGCAGTCGAGCGTTGTTCGAGTTCGGCGCGCCCCGCGTTGTGACGAGCAATGGAGAAGCCGATAGCGCCTCCCCAGCCATCCCCGGAGACTCGGCGCGATGTAGTTGCCACGTCGATCCCGGCAGCATTCGCATTCCACTATCTCATTTCGCGTGGCCGCAACTCCGATCTGCACACCCTGTGACTCGTGCGGCGTTTCCCAGTTTTCGGGCAGTCATTTTTGCGATGATTGAGCGTTTATTTGTTTCATGAACAGGGTTTGATGGGAAAGTGGGGAAAAAAAGTTGGAAGATTGGATTTCGATTATTATACACTTTTTTGAGATGATGATGGTTCGTGTTATCTTAAGTGTAGGAGTTTGAAAAATTGGCACGTTTTTGTGTTTTGTAGTTTCGGCTATTTTGAAAGTTTTGGAGAACTACCATTGAGTGATACATTTTTTTATAATCCAGAAAGTGCAGCAACTCTGATTTATTTATTTATTCATGATTAAAAATAATGTTCTTATTATTTTTCACGTAATTGTAATAATTTAATACTACATGCTCTGTTGATTGAATTCGCACTGAATCAGTCAACATTATTGTATCAATTTTACATTACATCTAGCACCACAGGTTGTGAAATTAATTACGTAATTTACGATAGAACTCGATGACAAAATTGGAGATCATTACATTCATCAGATGATAGATATTACATTGCAAGATTAATAACATGAATTTATGAGACCAATATTGGACATCAGTTATTATTGTTCATAATCAGTTGAATGTAATCTCGAGAGAAGTATAATATTCCTTATTTCTCTTGATACTGAACAAACTCGCATATTTATATTCTAAATGTTACTCATGTTTCCGATTTTAATTCAGACTGAAAATAAAATTTCTTTTAAACAGTTGAGAGACTCGAAAATTTTTAACGTCATACAGCTCGGGCAGAGTTGACAAAAGAATTGCAGCGTCAATTGGGATCCTTTTTTCTGCACCGAAGCAATAAACGCTGTCCGCGAAAGTGGACTCGTTTTCCCGCTGCTGGCGAATTTAAGCGAAAATGACTGTCCGAAAAGAGAGAGCAAACAATCGATGGCGCCTATATTCGCGTATATTTGTCCTACCGGGCTCCCTGGTACGACACTCGAGCTTTTCTGGACCTCTGAGCGGTTTACCGGAGTCATAGAAATAAATTCCGTTTTGTTCGCGCTTCATTGTCCTGCGAGCGTACTTTACACCCGGAAAAATATTTTCCCCGGACTTCACGGCATCTTTTGTCGACTTGGCAAATTTTTTTTCGATTGTGCTGTGCTGAATCAGTAAAAAATATTTTCTGTGAAACACGGTTTGGAAAAATAATCGTAGCGAAGTGTAGAGAGTTTTCAAGTCGTGAAATTTAGGGATTTCGAAGCTTCGGAGGATCTCGAATAATTCGGGAGTTTGAAGTTTGGAAGTCGAGTTTTAGGATTTCGACAAAAAAGTGTAGCAACTCTGAAGTGTTGCTCTTTTTGGTTCAGATACTGGAATTGTTCGGAATTCTGTTGAATTTATTCTTGAGCGCATTCGTTTTTTTGCTGGAAAGTAGAAAGAATAATGTACGAGAAATCGAGGCACCGCAGAAACTATCGCGATTTCGAAATAAAGCGTTGGGTAGTAGGTTCACGTAGCGCGTTTTTCACGTCGCCAGCCGCGACAGAGTGAAATGGCCCAACGACGAAATAAAGAGGAGTGACCGCGCGCAGCATTAAGACGATTCCGTCCTATTAACCCGCTGAAAAAAGCGTGATTGATACGACCAGCCGGGGGGGATTGCTGCGGCGTTACGTTGGCAAGTGGTGGTTTGTTCAGCGACGAAACTCGGAGAATGTTGGCTAATAGCGACCCGCTTTAACCCCTGCGAAACAAATGGACCTTTTTTCTACGTGGCCAAAGATTCCCCTTTTTGTAATCCGCTTTTCCGCTTTTTCCGGCGGCCAGTTTCATCAACTCGATCGTTAACGCTACGTGACTAACGAATTTCGCCGGTCTTGGAATTATTTCGTCAGATTCATGTTGCTAATTATTTTTTATTACTTAGGGAAGAGGATGTAAAAAATACTGGAGAGAGAAATGAAAATGCAGTTTTTGAATCATAATTCATACTGTTATTTTACAAAATGAAATTGAATATAATTTTTCTTTGGCACAAATCGAAACCACTAACGACTAAAAAAATGAAGTATAAAAAATGTAATCAACTGCGGTGAAAAAAATGCATGAAACGTAATCCGTGGATTTTAACAAGTTTTCCCAGTCAATAGTAAGAGCAGATTTATAAAAGGTCACGAAATCTTTGAATTTCTATTCGTCGCTGATCCTTTAGAGGTATTTTCCAAGGATTTCAAAGGCGAGTACATTTTCCACCGTCGAAATGATCTCACTAAACGTCGCCGAGCTCATTATCTTTTCTTTCCTTTTTCCTTTAAAACCCTTTTTACCGTGCTCCCTTTCTCCGCGCTTGATGCGTCTCCGAACAACTCGCGCCCGCGGCGTAATTTACTTTCGCGTTAATTCAGAAAGGGCACACAATAACGCATGACTCGTCAATTTGTACGTTGAATACGCGCGCGCTCTTCTGAACAGGGGTAAAAAGCTGAAGAACCGGGGGAAAAACAGGCACTGGGGGAGAACAAGGAATCTCCTGGCGTGTTCTCCGCGCCCTGGAAATTTCACGCGACGCTTTTTCGTCGTTCGTTGCCTCGTGTCGTCCTCGCGTTGCATTGTTTTCTTTTTCCTGGATTGACAAGTCCGCGAATAATGAGTGTCGCGAGGTGTTGAGTTGAAATTATGTTGGTTTGAAGGAAAAAGTTGTTTCGGGGAGAGTTTGCGGAGTTTTCCTAGGTTTCAGACTTGGGGAGCTTAGGTTATTTTGGAAGTTGGATGATTTTGATGAATTATGGAGTTTTTAAGTCTCGAAAGTTTCGAGAATTTTGTGAGTTTTGGTATTTACTTAATTGTGGGGATTTCGAAAAATTCGGAATCCAGGAACCTAAAGTTTTCAAAGTTTTGAAAATTTGTGATTCTGACGAATTTGGATGAAAGATCGCTGCAAAAAAGCACGATAACGCTGAGGAACAAAAACATTTTAGTTTTTATAACCCACGTTGTTATCTATTTCGATTTTCCTCTCCACTGGCGAAAAACGTAAGTTCAATGAAATCGTATGACATTCTTGAATTAATTTATGAATGAACCGTCATTGCAAAGGATCATGCTGAAACGTGAATGAATCACGTGCAAAAACGCCACTATGGCTATTCTCCTCGACGCTGAGAAAAAAAATTTTGCACTCGGTGTAGGAGGGAGAGTAAAAACTAGCATTGCCACGTAAAATTGAGTGGACAGCTGCGCAGCCATAATATTCGATCGTCGCACTACGCATTCAAATGCGGCCATGCCAGAACGTTAACCTATCTCGTTTCGTTTTACATTCATCTTTGTTTTCCATTTCTCAGTCCACGCGACGCGCACGGATGCCCACTGTGGGTCATTTGTTCCTCACTTGCGTCATACTTCCGAGATAGGGAATCCGCATTTTCGGTACAGTCGAAGCACAAAGCTTTGTATCACACGTGCCTAGAGTCTGTGGTTGTTCTTTTGTTTGGTATTCGGGGTTGACGTGCGTGACGGCGTTGAACAGAATTTTTATTTTTTTGAGATTGCATAAAACTGGACATAGGTAGCGATGTAGTGGAAATTAAGGTAGGGTCTTTTTTCGAGCAAAATGTTTTGCATGAGGTTAGAACCAGTGTGATAATACTTCCTGAATAATTGTTAGATATCTTATGGCAGGAAAAAAACTGTATTTACAGTTATAACTGTAGTAAGTGAACTTGATAGGGACCCCCTTACCCTCCTTAATGTTTTTTGACCCGGCAGTAAATCGCAGGGCGTGACCTTTATCGCTTTTGAACAATTCACTTAAAATATAGAGGAAGGTAAATATTCATAATCCGAGTACAAGCTTTTTACATGAAAACTGAAAACGTATTTATATTTGCATTCGTACGATGGAAACTTGTTTACAAATGCGGTTGCAAATATCATATTATTATTGAGATTTTACATTTTGCACGTTGGATTTTTTATTTACACATACATACATCAGTCTCACTCATCCGTCTAGAATTTAACAAAATTTTTATTCAACAATGTTTGGTCCTGTTATTCTTGTCCTTTGTTATGATTTCACTCCCGGTGGATGCGACTTTTTTTTATTACTTCAAAACGAGACGACACGTGAATTACCATATCCATATATCCCGAGCAGAAATTCCTCCCGCGTGGCAAATTGTCGACCCGCGACAGATTTCGATACGCTTGAGCCCTTCATCTCTAATTCGCCTCGCTCTCACTTTCGCAACGTATTTCGCTTCGCGAGTAGGTAGTGCGAGGCAAAACGGTGACAGCGGATTCGTACTCGGATCGTAGTAGCCCGGATGGATCGTCGATTCGATTTTTACATTCCATCATTTCGGTTGCCTCCGAACTGCCAAGTCCACGCACAGGGTGTCGGATAACTTGATTATCCCGCGTCCTCCCACGCCCGAGCGGGCTTGAAATAAACTTCGCGCGGTGGATCGTCAGCGTGAAACGCTTTTATCTAATTTTCTGCTTTTTTTCGTTTCGCACGGACGGATATCATGCTTTTAATACGATTTTCGAAATTTCTGGAAAGATGTTTTATGTTTTATACGACAGAAACAAGATTTTTCTAATGAAGCTCAGGCGTTTCAGAAAGTTATTGTTATCTAGAATCAGTTTGGCATAATTTTTATTGGTGTTGATTCAGAAGTATTATTCAAGAATCATCGATAAAGCGTGAGTTTGTCGTTAAAAGACGTTACAACGACGTTGATTCGGCCACTTAAGTCTTCGTTTTCTCTCGCCTCTGCTTTTTTCTCTTCTCTCCAAGACGACGCCGCGACTGAAACTCAGATTTGCATAATTGCAAGCGATTGTTTGTCCCCGTATCACCGGGCTTCGTACATGCCGCGAACACTGCGCTTCTCGGATCCCGATTCACATGCAAATGTGGGAAAAGTGGAAATATCCAGAGACTGACGCTCGCACGCCGCCACTCCTTTCCAACCCCGCATTATGCTTTAATCACCCTCTTTTTCCCCGCTTTCCATAGCGATTTTCCAAGTCCTCGTTCGAGGATCTCCGACCTTCCCTCGTTTTTTCGGCTACCGAAGTAACGCGATTTAATTGAAAGTTTCGAGCGACCGCGGCCGTTATGAACTCACCGCATGAATTAATGTTACGAGGAGATAAACATCGCTCGTTTAACGTAACGATGAAAATGCGCGAGTTCGAAAGAGCGACGGAAAAAGTGGAGTATAAAGCCGATGATCGCGCCGCGCTTGCTATGCAATATGAGGCTTCGGCAAAAAATCCGACGGGGCACGATAAAATCTCTTTCTCTCTTTTGCCGCGAGTAAGACGTCGGGGATGCTGACAAGTTTTGATTATGCCCGCGTTCGACGATAATCTGCGATTGCAGATTACGTGAAAAACACTGTGGCTTATTATAATGAAGCGGGATGAGAGCGGTCGGAAGTTGATTAGAAAATTGCCTGGGCGGATTTTCTAGAGGAGCGTTATGCTGTTTTTCGTGATCCGCGGGACTTGTATGAGGGGTAATAACGCGAGGAAGAAGTTTTGTTCAGGCACACTCGTGCCTACTGGGAAGACGGAAGGATTTCTTTTGAAATACCTGTTAGGTGATTGTCACCCGATAATGAGTCCCCTCCTCCTAAAATATTACGTAAGACTTGTAAATAGTGTGAATTTGTAGCAAGTTGTGGAAGATGTAGTTTTTAGAATTGCAATTGTCAATGGAATTTGGTTTTGGCTGGCTCTGAGTGATCAGTGAAGATTACTCTGAGTCAGACCATTTTACTGGAGAATTTCACTGGAGTCAATTTTACTGGAGAATTTTTTATTTCGTGATGAGCACATCACGAAATGAAAAATTCTCCAATAAAATCTTCTGGCGTGTATCCTTTTCCAAGGTCACATTAATGGAGCCGACAACGCGGCACACATGTGAGATAATTTTTCCGGATCAGTGAAACATGAAGTAGTGCGAGTAGTTGCAATAAAAGTGCGCTTACTTAGTTAGTTAGTCAGGATCGCGGGACCGTTAATATGTTATCTTGTCGTCTTTGAGTTCATGCGGGACTTCGCGTGGCAGATACTGATTGCGACCTCGCCGCAAGAATCAACTCCCCGACCACCAATGTTCGGGGCGGGTAAGAGGTTTGTAAAAACGTCCAACCAACTAAATCTCGATTCAGGAAAACTTCGATTTATTCCCATTTTCGGGCTTTTTGGATGTTTCGAATCGGCTTTGAAAGTATTTAATACTGTCTTTCGGAATAATTTTGAATAAAACTGATGAGAAAACTAATTAGTTTCCACTCCTGTTTTTTTTTTATTCGATAACGTAGTAGAACAACGATCTGTTGAATTCAACCGATGCTGGTGTACAGCGATACTTTGACGATGAACAAGAAAAGGTTCCGATATCCTCCGGTAATTCAATCGCTTTGAATCACGATGCTTTCACTCTCGGTACAATCGTCGTTTCATTATTGAATAAACCGAGACGTTGAATAATTGATCACTTTCGTTGCATCAAAGCGGCTCGCTCGGTGGTTTAATTTTTGTGGCGTCGCTGGGTACATCAGACTGGCCCGGTAACTCGAGTTGGCGTCTCGAACCCTCACCCATTATCAATTCAGAATAGAGTTCGAAACAGTCAACGGAAATCTTGATAGCACGGAAACCACGAACCCGAGATTTCCGAAGTGCAAACGGTGACGATCTTGGTTCGCAAAATTATTAGGCAGGCATTGGGAAACATCGACTGATAATTGAGTATTTGAACCTTTGATTCGATTCGCGCTGAGTCGAATACTGTACCGATTTGTGTTGTATTTTGTACTGTTATGTAGTAGTGTAGTTTGGTATAGTTTTTTCCCGGTGTACGTTTGAAATAGCTCACGTGTAATTTTGGCTCACGATAAATCTTCCTCCCGAAACGGAGAAAAATCCATGACGCGGAAAGGTTGAGTGTCCTTGTGTGTGGATACTCAGTTACAGGAAGTCCTAAACTTTCCATCTAAATTGAAGCAACTTGAAGAGATGAGGCCGAGCATCCATTTCTTTTACTTTCCTCCTTGTTTTTACCTCGTCTTTTTCTTAATGTCCCAACGTTAACCACGGAGAATGGAACATCAAGTTCGAGAGAGTAAAACATGGGGAAACAAAAAGTCGTTCGTTTTTTCTTGGGGTAGAAGCAATAGCGCACGTAAGCGTCATCGAAGTCACTAAATCGGAAAAATGAAAGAAGTTTTTTATGGAATCTCGGTTTATCTTCGATTTCGATTTTATTGAAGAGATGTGAAAGAAATATCCGTGAGGTATCACAACTTTGGGATTATTGAAGGATTGAAATATAAAGGAAATCTATCAAAACTTGTTTTATCGACTTCGAGAGTTTTCCGATTAAGTTAGGATAAAGAAAATGATGAACATTGAGTTAAGGTATTTAAGTTAGGGTTTGATTTCATTTCGAAATACAGGAAAACATGGAAAACTTGGATTTGGAAGCTTCAAAGCTTAGGATTTCCAGAGATTTTGGAAGTTTTGGAGCTTTGAAGTTTTGACAACTCATGTTTGAATGATTTAAATGATGAATTTTAATAAGTGCTAAATTTTTGGAATTTCGGCAGTTTTCAAGTTTTTATGAATTTCTGAATTTCAAAAACTTGAAGTTTCAAAACTCTCGAAATTTGGGGATTTCGGAGTTTTGACGGATTCGAGTGAATTTCGAATTTTGTAAGATTTTGGAGTTATAGAATTTTTAAGTTTCGGAGAATTGTGAAGTTTTTATGAAGTTTTGGAAGTTTCGAAAGTTTTGAAAATTTTGAAGAATTCGGAAGTTTCGCAGAATTTCGAAAATTTGAAGTTGTCAATTTTTGGCGTTTTAAAAGCTTCAGCAATCGAAAAGTTTGTAAGTTTTGAAAAACTTGGAAGTTCCGGAGTATAGAAATTTTGAAATTTTCGGATCTTGAAGTTTTTATGAATTTGAATAAATTTTTCAAGTTTTCGTTGTGAAATTTTCGAAGTTTAGGATTCTTTGAAGCTTTGAACATTTCGAAAGTTCTGAAACTTTGAAAATTTGTGAAATTCAAGATCTTGGAAGTGCCGGAAATTTCGAAAGTTTCGGAATTCCGAAGTTTCGATAATTCCGAAAAATTGC
>JAPYZK010003323.1:0-12162 GCA_030522785.1 Platygaster equestris | reverse complement strand
GATCCGTCTAGATCTACTGAAAAATACTCTAGATCCTCAAAGATACACTTAAGATCCGTCTAGATCTACTGAAAAATACTCTAGATTCACCAATATCTACTAAAAATTACTCTAGATCCCCCTAGGTCCAATTAAAAACACTCTAGATCCACGAAGATTCACTTGAAATCCACTTGGATCTACTTAAAAATACTCTAGATCCCCGAAGATTCGCTTATGATCCACCATGATCAACTTAGAAATAATCTAGATCTACGAAGCTTGAGATCCACTTAAAAATACTCTAAGTCCACCAAAATCCATCTAGATCCACTAAGATCCAGTTAAGATCCACTTGGATCTACTTGAAAATACTGTAGATTCGCCAAGATAAACTTAGAAATACTCTAGATTTACTTAGAACCATTCAAAAATACTCTAGATTCACGAAAATCTACACAAGGTCCACGTAGATCCACTCAAAAATACACCACATCCATCAAAATCAATCTAGATCCACCATTATCCTCTTAAAATTACTGTAGATTCACCTAGATCCACTTAAAAATACTCTAAATTCAAGAAGATCCACCTATATCAACTTAAAATCACTCTGGATTAACTTAGATCCACTTGAAAATACTCTGGTTCCTAAAAGATCCACCTAAGTCCACTTAAAAATACCCTAGATCCACCTGGATCCACTTGAAAATAATCTAGATCTACGAAGATTTACTCAAGATCTACGTAAATCCACTTAAAAAAACACTACATCCACCAACATCAATCTAGATCAACTATTATCCTTTTAAATTTACTCTAGATTAACCTAGATCTACTTAAAATTCCTCGAGATTAACTTAGATTCAATTAAAAAAACTCTAGACACTAGAAGATCCACCTAGATCCACTTAAAAATACTGTAGAACCACCCGAATCCACTTGAAAATAATCTAGATCCACGAAGACCTTCTTAAAATCCACCTAGATCCAGTTGAAAATACTCTAGATCTACCTGAATTTACTTCAAAATACACTATATCCACCTAGATCCACTGAAAAATACTCTAGATCTGTCTAGATCCACCAATATACACTGAAGATTGCTATATATTAACCTTGATTTGCTTAAAAATACTCCATATCCACTAAGATCCACCTAGATCCTCTTAGATCTTACTAAAAATATTCTAGATCCACCAGGATCAATTTAGAAGTACTCTAGATCCACCTGCAACCACTAAAATTTACTCTGTACCCACTAAGGTCCACTTAAGAAACAATGTGAAACAATTGACTACATAAAAAATTGAGCAGCGATGTGAAACAATCAACTATATATTCTGCACTTCTTCTACGTACATTAATATCTCCTCCGAACCCCACGATTTACATCAAAAAATTTTTTTCTGCCTCAGCGTGGACACGCTCGCGGTGTACGACAAAACGGCCCTTTGTTTTCATATCAGCCCGACATAATATCGCATGAAATTGCAGGAACAACAGCTATTAATTAAACGAAAGACCGCGTGACGGTGACAAACGCGCGAAAGCACGAGTCGTGCGCGATATGTATTTGCAAACAAATGAGGACTGGCTTTAGGTGCGCGCTAAAACTCAAGACGTCGGAGGCAATAACCGCGTCCGTTACTATTTTCACCGAGACATCCAAGAATATCGACGTATTATGCAATCCGTCGGTGATCCCCCGCTTACACCCGAAAATCGGGGATTTTCCTGCGTTATCCGTATTACATAGATTGTGGAGTCGAGTTTTATCACTGTCATACGAATTTCGGCTCGCTCGTGAAAAGTGAAAATTGTTGGACTTTTTCTGAGCTCCAAACATCTAAGACTCTGAAAATGGGTGGAATCTGGGGTCCCTTAAGTATCTCGATATTGCTGTTTTGTTCAAGACTTCGACAGGTACTTTTTTCTAGACTCTCGCCGTAGCCACAGGTTGCAGGCACAGCGTTTTTTGGGGCTTGAAAAATGTATGCGCGAGGGCCCAGACGAGAAGTACATGGAAGTTACGAATCCCCGGCGTCCACGTTATTTTTAAATGATGATATTTCGTTGCGAGCTTTGCCCGAAAGCTTCCAACTTTAACAATCTCTTGCAAACGAAGCTCTCTAGTTTCCGCGGCTCTCCTTTCTCCATTCGTTATATTTCCCTTTGAAGTATCGAGCTCCTTTGCCATCTAAAGTGAGTTTGAACCGCTGTGGCCCGTTTCCGCGAAATCATGTCGTTCTTCCGTTGATAAGTTTGCATGGAGACGAGATTGAATTTGATTTTTTTGAATGGGAAGTGAGGAAAGTGATTTAATGACAGATATTTTATCGAAATGATTACAAGTCTCAAGGATATTGTGAAAATGTTTGAAATTTGAGTGTTTCATCTGACTGTTGTTGGTTTTATGAATTCGTCTGCTGGAAAATGAATTAACGAATTTTTAAAGTGAAATTTGGATTGTTGGGTTGATTTAGACAAAGTAATTTATGAGAGTTGGAGAGTGATGGTCGAGATGATATCACTTGCTGTTCCTCTCAGCCAAAAACTTATTCATGTTTGTCGATTTTCGTCGTTTACGCTCGTCACGAGTCGGTAAACAAAACAGCTATAAACTAAGTGGCGCTCGAACTCCTCTCAGTAGCGCTTCACATCTGGCTCGTATTAATTAAACGACCTTCTGAAAATTAACAACGCGCGAATTATTGGCCCCTCGTAATTGCACTGCCCATAGGCCTTTTAAGAATTTTTTCCAGAGTTGAATTCCTGTAGAATTTCTACAATTTTTGACTTGCCTGCAAGTTTTTCAGAATAGAAAAATGAATTCCGTGAAATTCTATGGAATTCATAAAACATAAAAAGACACGAAATGTTGAAGAACATTGTATGGTCGTATTAAAATAATGACACTTTCTGTCATTTTTCAGAAATTTATAACGTTTATTAGACTCTGGGAAATTTCGAAAAATCTCTGAAAATATCTGAACTTTCTTTCCAAACGTTCCTAAATCCCCACAAATTCTTCAAGCTCCACAAAGCTCCCCAAAAAGCTTGAAACCCAAGGTTAAAAAATAATGAAAACATTCGTTATTTCCGAATTCTTCTAAATCCAATGAAAAAACGTTCAGATCATCCAACAGCGCCACAAAAACCGTTTCTCCCAGCTTTCGCTCGCTCGGGAACCCTCAATTTTAAGGGGCAACAGAAGCCGTAAATCTGGCCGATGTCGCGTGCTGATAATTGCAGAATAGCGCCATTTCCGCTGACTTAGATTCCATCCGGTTTTTAACGTCGGCCCTTTTTAGCCGGCTTCTCAAAATAAACTCCGGCGGGTTCACGCCGGTGCTTATTTCTCCCGCTCGTTTCCAAAGCCACTGCGGAGACACCCCAAAGAGTTACAGCTTTCAATTTGGTAAGGCAAACACTCAGCGCCAGTTAATATCTCTGGCTGCCTTATTCCTTTTGCCACCGAGCCTCGAATGTTGCAGCAGGAGGCGAAAAGGCCGGAACGGCCTTCGTAAACGAGCGACTATTATCGTTCGTGACCTTAAGGGCTAACTTCACGCTTTGGCTCGTTCTGGACTCCTTGTTTCGATACACACCGTTTGTCGCGAATGACGCACCTGCGAAACCCTAGATAAATGTAGGTCTACCTGGTAGTGAGTTGAGGATTTTTTTGGAGGGTTGGGGGGGTGGGGAGTGTATCTCTTATCAAACGTTACACATTCTATTTGTTCCATGTGACTTATGAACTTTCGAAACGACTTACCCTTAAAAATAAAAAATGTTGAAAGGTCTTGAAGTCGTTCTCTGGAATCAAGAAATTATATTCCTTGTGCCTGTCAGATATTGATGAATAAAAAACGGTAACGTTTTCTGATTCCAGGTAACGAGAGAAATGTCGTCAGACGAGAAATTCGGTGGTTTTTGAAATAAAGCTGTGAAGGCATGCTTTGAAAGCTTGAAAGCTCGAAGATCATGGACGACATTAAGGAGTCGTCCACGCGCAGGCTCTCGCAGATCCTGGACCCGATAGCGCGCCTGACCTCGGATTTGGGCTCGAACTCGGCGCCTTGTAGCCCACGACTCGGGGCTCGGGGGCACGGACCCGATGACTCCCTCGAGACGGAGTTCTTGCGGGCCCCGCCGGGCACCCCCGAGGCCAAACGCAGCAATGGGCCCGACAGCCCCCGGCTGATGCCGCGTCGCATGCGGCAGGCCCCGATTCCTCCTGCGAGGCCCAGAAATAATAGTGGCAGTTCTCCCTCGTTTATGTGAGTAATTTATCTTCATCTATTTTTGAGAAATTCGGTACTATGTGAAAAGGTTGCTGTTGGAACGAGAAATTGCCGATGAAGTTGGTTGAGCGCATCATATTCGCAGTGATAAAATGTTCGGGTTTTTGATCCTGAAATTGACTTGTTAGGTTATAGAAAGGGTGGATGTGTATTATGTATTTTCAGCTTGCATTTAAGTCCTAGTAATTACACTTCTAAGGTTAAAAAATGTCCCGATTGTTAATCCTGAAATTGACTTGTCAGGTTCGAGAAAGAGTGCAGAATATATTTTTTTGAGTTGAATCCAGGTCTCAGCAATCACCCTTACAATACCGTCCAAATTTTTAGTTGTACTTATATTGATTCTTTCGTTAAGAAATAAATTGATAAATTTTTTAACTCGCGAAATAATTCTGAAGAGAGAGGTAATCCAGTTTTGTTTAATTCTGTTCATTGAGTTTCGTGTTTTGAATCTCATGCAAGCAAATATAGTTCAGTAAATTGAATTTACTTTTCTGTCTGGCTGATTGCTGCAGCTCGCTGAGCAGCTTAATTACCATAAATAATCGAGTATCACAGCTGAATCGTTTACGTTACGAGAGTTGGGTCAGTAGAGATAGAAATAAAGTTTGTTATGAATGATTGATTACTTCGGAATAGTTTTCAAACGTTGGTCATTCAAAATTATTATGTACCATACATTGGAAGGATTTTTCAAATCGACAGAAGTAGTTAACAGTTGTTGCGCTCATACTTTTGTGACTTAGACGTATCAGGCTAGCACCGCAAGGGTAGCACACTTCAAGCGAAATATGGCAAAAAATTTGAACACATTTATCGCTCATTTATTGCAGTATAAAGAAATCGATCGCTCAAAAAATATCAGCACACGCTCTATTAAAAATAATAGGGCGTGTGCTGGTTTGACACTCAAGCTAGCACGCAACTTCTGAAATGATCGAATTTATGTTTGATCACGTTGAGCACAATAAGATATTATTTATTACCATCAATTCGTATCACCCAGTTGTTGATATCGAGTGAATAAATAAATGTGTGCTGGCTTAACACTTAAGCCAGCACACAACGCGCGAAATGACTCAAGTTTTCTCAATTCTTGGCGAGCAGGATTTATTACTACTTTATCGTGTTCGCCCAATTGTTTATAAACAAAACGAAAACCGAAGTCGGCAAACTTGAACTCTCAATTTTATACTTGATGCTCAAGACAGCACACAACCTCTAAAATGATCAAATTTTTGGTTGATCACGTTAAGCACAATGAGATATTACCATTCATTCGTATCAACCAATTACTGATATCGAGTGAATAAACAAACGTGTGCTGAACTCAAGTTTGCCAACTTCGGTTGTTATTTTGTTGATGAACAATTTATAAACAATCGAGGGGTAACGGTATGGTGGTAATAAATTGTAATTTATCAGGCTAAATATAAATTGAGAAAACTTGAGTCGTTTTGCGCGTTGTGTACTGGCTTAAGTGTTTAGCCAGCACACATTTGTTTATTTACTCGATATGAACAATTAGGTGATACGAATTGATAGTAATGAATAATATCTTATTGTGCATAACGTGATCAACCATAAATTCGATCCACGTGAGTTTTGGTTGGTTTTCCGAAATGGCTTTTCCTCCGGGTTTTTTTTTACTTTCTCGTGATGGCGCAAGTTTTCGCTGCATTTTCATAATCAAATATTATGTAAAATAAGTCGCATATAAAATACTTCATAAAATGTACGAATCAATTGGTTAACGCTAAAAACCCTTACATTTTACAGGGACTCGCCCTACGTGAATGTCTCGAACCTCGTCTTCCGCAAGGACAAAACTTTCGCGGAGAGTGCCAAAAGTGCCGGTTATGTCGAACTGAAAGACAACAGTGGCGCGTCGATAATGTCCAGGTCCGGGCCCTACAGTTTCACTTCCGAATCCAGCGGTCACGTGGAGTACGCGGACAAGCACAGTTTCGCGCCCCAAATCGATTTCAGCCTCGGCTGCTTCGACGGAAAAGCGCAAAATGTCAATTTACCGGCCTACGACCCTGGCACGTCTCGGGGACAATTCGAAAGGTCGCGATCGCAATCGGTTAATACGAAACATCAAGATTCGGCTGGTCGATACTTCATCCCTGATCACCGATCATATGGCGAACGGGGCCCGGTTTCCCAAGGTTCTGGGACCTCAGAGCAAGTGAAAAAAGATCATCATCAAAGATTCGGGCCTTCCAAAAGTTTCGACGGTTACTCCAGCAGCGTGGAAGAGCTCAACTGGCAGGAACGGTGCCTCGAGCTGCAGCTGGAACTGCACCGGAGCAGGAGCCAGGCGACCAGGGTGCGCGACATGCTGCGGGAAAAGGTAGGATTTTATCTAATTTTGAACTGCTTAGTTTATTTGTAATACAGTGTATTTACATGTTGAAAACAGTATTTTCTCGTTTTTCCACGCGTTTGATTTTAACTGGGAGGTTTCGAACAGTGCCTTTTTTCTGCCCGCTAACGCAGCTTGCGATAGTATACATATTCAGTGCCCATTTCCATACTCGCATAACCAAACGATAAATTCCTCTCGGCGTAACGATCGCATGAACGATTCGAGCACTGTGCAAAATTGAGTGGAACCCTCGACGTCAATTCCGCATTTCGACTTCACCTCTGGTCCAAGTCCCTGCGCTAGGCGTGAAATGTCAGTATCAATCATCGGGTTTTTTCGTTGGTCCCAGGCTTTAATTATCAGATCGAAGCTTGAGAATCGGAGAATGAACGAAAAATTGAACTCGAATCGAAATTGAACTTGAATCGAAATCCAAATCGAACTCGACCAAAAATCAAACTTGAATCGAAATCGAAAATGAATTATATAATCGAACTGAACTTGACATCGAATCGAAAAATCGGAAACTTATAGGAATAAAATGGAACTCGAATGAAAATCAAATCGGAATTAAGGGGGTCTTCGACGTATAAGCCAAATTTTAAAGCCCATTTTTCAGAATGGTTTGCAAAAAAACTACACATGATAATGAAGAATGATTTTTTGCCTTTTATTGACACATCCTTCGACTACACAAAAAAAATGCATTATTGTATATGCATTATTTAGAGATGTGGATAATAATTATAGAAAAAAAATCATCAACGCAGGATTCAAACCTCTAACTGTCGCAATACGAGCCCTCGAGCCTCAGCGTTTAGACCACTAGACTGCCGAAGGACCGGTTCATTAAAGTACGTCTTGGAAGGCACGAACTTCATCGCAGAGAATTTGAATATGATTTTATTGAATATCACTATATGCCCATGTGCACACGGGCATATAGTTCATCAGATGTTTTCCAGAAAAAAGACTTGTTTTCGGATACACTTGAGTTTCGTTCTCAGTCCTCATAATTTTAGTCAATTTGGTCGGATCATAAATTGAGACTATCGCCTGAGGGATAAAAAAATTCAAATAATAATATGCCCATGTCCGCATGAGCGTGAGGTTCTTTAAATGTTTCTCAGTAAAATGACTTGTTTTTAGATATGTGACGTGTCACGAGGAAAGGGACCTCATGACAAAATTTTTGATTTTCTGTTTTTTGTCTGTATAGAAAGTTTTAGAGTTGCTCTTCCCTCCAGAAAAAACTACATTTTTATATCGTCTTCATTTTTTTCGTAATCAAGTTTGGAAAAACTTCGAGCACATGCTATATCCCAGGTAACTTTCACTTTAACCGCCCGCCCTGTAAAATTCTGCTTGTCGTCATAAGGTCCCTTTCCTCGTGACACGTCACATATACTTTAGCTTTATTGTGAGTTTTTTTCCATTGTAGTGAATTCAGTTCGATTTCATATTAAGACTATCGCCCGCATGATGAGAAAATTTGGGATTCCAGTATATACCCATGTGCACATGAGCATGAAGTTTATCAGATGTTTCCCTGAGAAGAAACTTGTTTTCGAATAAACTTGTGTTTGGTTGTCAGTTTTTATAATGACAGTCAATTTGGTCGGATTTGAATTGAGAATATCGCCCGCAGGATAAGAAAATTTGGAATTTCGCTGTATGCCCATGTGCGCATGGGCATATAGTTTATACGATGTTTTCCAGAAAAGAGACTTGCTTCTGAATACACTTGAGTTTGATTTGTAGTTCTCATAGATTCAGTCAATACGGTCGGATTTGCAATTAAGACTATTGCCCGCGGGATAAAAAAATTCACATAATCAGTATATGCCCATGTCCAAATAAGATCATAGTTTATTAGATGTTTTCCAGCAACGAGACTTGTTGTCGGATACACTTGAGTTTAGTTCTCTGTTCTTATAATTTTTGTCATTTGGTCGGATTTTGAATTGAGACTATCGCCCGCGGGATAAAAAATTCGAATGATTATATGCCCATGTCCAGATGGGCGTGTGGTTCTTCGAATGTTTCTCAGGAAAATGACTCGTTTTTAGATATACTTTAGCTTTATTATGAGTTTTTTTTTCATTGTGGTGAGTTCAGCTCGATTTTAAATTTAGACTATCTTAAAACTTAGACTACTTTAAAAGTAGTTCAAGTTTCAAATCGTCTGTCAAGAACTTCTGAAAAGAAGTGAAGTAGAGGTAGTAACTTTTTGCAAGAGATTTCAACTCCAAACGTCACAAATGTCCATCAAACATTAATGCCTCAATAAGAAACGCATCGCTCGGCCACGTCCTTTTACCCTCCTAATGCAACCTCACTTTGGGACAATGTTCCCCAGTGCCTGAACTCACTGAGAACACCATAAAGTGAAGTTTTTCCCTCCGTGGTACGAACTCAATTCCCTACGAGCGTTTTCGTGCTTGACCCAAATTCCGCTCCATTTGCGGCGTCTTCCGGCGGCATCAATAACGACACTTGCGGCCTTATCTTCTTAGTGTTACGCGAGGAAGCTAGTGCGACGTGTCGGGAGATCGAGTTCTGGCTAATGGATCTTCAGGGCCAAGACGCGTAGCCGTCTGGCGAGGAGATCGATGCGACGTAACCGCGCCACGCGAGCTGGGCCGCTCCCAGTCGCTTCTAGACGCGTTATGCTCCAGAACACCGATCTCTAAAAGCAATAGATAGGCGAGCGATCGCACCAGAGAGAGATAGGGTGAGAAGTTGTAACTTCAGACATCTCGATGGTGAAAAATATGGGTTTGCGCAGTGTCATAATGGGTTCCTCCTACTTGTCTGGGTTTTTGGTTGTTGTGGACGTTTCAGAAACATCATGTCGCTTCCGACATGTTTTTCGACTTTCTTTCGGAACGACGTGAGGTGAAACGAATAGGGTGATATGCATCTCGCGCCAAAAAGGTCCTCCTCCTTTTGTATACGTTCACATCGACGCCAGTCTCATATTTGCGATCGTGTGTAAACTGCCCAGGGCCTATACTCGAGAACCGATAGCGAAGCCCATGACATATTGGCGCACCAAGTGCGGTCGCTCGATGCTTCATCAAGGGCCAACACGTGTGGTCAGTTTCCCCGAAATTGCACCCCCGGTCAATCGTGGGGTCGGACGTGTTTCGCAACCACGTACAAGACAACAATTTGAAATCCGATCCTTGCAGCGCACCTCATCAGGTGGCATCCTGAGGATCGTATCAGAAACTCAATCTCATTGAACATAACCCCATCATGGAGGTTAAATCCCGAACGAGGAAAAGAAAAACTGGTCGTCGCTCCGTTACTTCTCGTTGAACGAACTTCTAATCGTTGTTGCTCCGGAAGGTGGAATCGTATCGAACTTCGTCGATTCATGCGAAAAAAGTTGATTCCTCGACGTATGAAAACTCATGTCTCGCGGAAAAGCGAGTTGACGTGGTTTTCCCGTTGTACGGCAGAGGTATATTTCTTCTCGCGTAAACAACTAACGATCCCGGAAGAGTTTCTTCGGCCCGAAGTTGCCAGCCCGAATCCACCGTGGGTATAGGGTGGTTTGTTTGCACGAAAGCCCCATTCACACGGCCGGCGAATCAATATTGATACGAACTTTATATGTGGAGCGCGCCTGCACGGGGACGCCGGGACGAAATGTAATATTGATGAAATCCGCAGGTACAATACGTAAAGAGATATGCATACTTTATGGCCGCTTATGCCCACGGAATCGCGGTGAGATTTTGGATGTTGAGAGTTTGGCGACGAATCCTGAGTCTGGGATGAATAATACAGTTTAACGTGTTCCGTGACGAGAACTGCGCCACTTGGGGATATTCTCCTATTGGAGCAGTGTTTAGAAAGATTTCCAGTCAATTGGGAACTTGGGCGAAATTTTGCGTTTTTTGACTGGCATGGGTTAAGATCTATACGAGCTCGTTTTATAGGTATTGGTTGTTGATTCGGGACGAAGGTTTTTTTGACACTTCTTTCGAACGTTTTATTTGTTATCTCAAAAAAAAATCTAGTCATTTGATTCAGGCTCCAAAAAACAAAGGAAAAACTCGAATCGGCATTCATGGAACTTTCGCGTTTCGATGACCAACTTCGACCAAGATCCTTATGGAAAATTTTATTCTCTTTTTTGGTACGTTGGTGGCGTTATACTTTTCATGGAAACATCGTGAAAACTCGTCAGCTCGGAGACGTAGTCGCTTAATGCAGGATAATGCGGAACTTGGCCGGATATTTCCGGTAGAGAGAATATTGTTTGTCTCTGAAAATTGCGTTATTTGAGCGCCAAGTCGGTAGGAGACGCTGAACACGTGACTGAAAAGGGAAAGATGAAGACGAGAAGATTTTAGACATTCCGGACTAACAATGAAGCTCGAGCAACGGTAGCTGAACCCTCGTTGGAGGCGGAGGCGTAATTGATTTATTTCTGTGCTAAGGCAAGAAAGAGCTGTATTCTTGGGACGGGAACTAGCCAAAAATAATTCGACATGACATTACCTTGGAAATGGGAGGAAAACTACAAATCGTCTCGAAATCGGCGCAAGTCCTGAGAACATCAGATTTATGGAAATGTAAGACAGAAGTTGTTAAGTTATTTTTGTGTATAGTTAAAAATAGCGTAATTTTTAACAATTAAAGTTGACTCGTAAGTGAGGTTTTACTGTAGGTAAGCAGAAATCGGCGTGCATCAATCTTTATCTGTATTTTAGAAAAATTTTTCTTCTTTCAAGTTGCGATTAATGAAAAAAATGAGAGACTTGGCTGAATATAAGCCGAAAAATGTTGAACGTTCGCGTAATTTCTGGCTTGTTTCGCGTCGCGAAATCCTCGTCGGCGTTTCATTTCATCCCGACGCGGTACGTCTGCATTAACCGCGGCCCGTGTTCAGTCTCGCGATTGTCGCGGAAAAAACGTTGTCACGAGTCTTTCCGACGATAAATCGTTCTTTCGCGAAAACGGAAACATGGGGCTTTTCCGCTGTTCTATATTGGATATGAAAAAAGCGAGACCGGAGACACAGCATCGGAAAGTGCGATTCCTTGTAGCGAGTTTTTTTTTTCGATCTAGTTTTGATACTTCCGAATTTTACGTATTATTTATAGGGATTAAGAATGATCGCGAAATGTTTGAAATGTTGATGAATTTCAATCCTTTTGCATTCGTTTCGAAACAAATTTGGGATTACAAAAATTTTCGAATCGAAAACCGTTTTTCAAAAATATCAGATTGTATAATGATAAGAATTTGGAAAAGAAGAATGAAAGAATACAAGAAATGAGCTTTGGTAACTTCGGAATGTGGTTAATTCATGAAGTTTTAAGTTTTTGTAACTTATTATAATATCGAGTCTGATAGTGAAAATTACTAAGTGTCTGGAAACTTGAAAATTATGAAAACTCAGACGATTAGAAAACAATGGAGTCATAAGTCTCTAAAATTTGGACATAAATCGATATTCGATAATATCGAATAATGAAAATATCTAAT
>JAPYZK010003322.1:0-12974 GCA_030522785.1 Platygaster equestris | reverse complement strand
GCAGATAAAAAAAAACACGTGTCGCTTAGATTTGGGTCGCCTACAACATATTACAATCTTATCAAAATCGGTGTCGGACACTTCGGGTACCTTCCTTGTTAAATTCTCATATATCAAAATTTCGAATTTTCCAAATCGGTGATTAACATCAGTCTTCAAAGTGAAGTTTGGTATTTATTCCTTATCAGAAATCTGATTCGAGCATAAAAAATTGACACATTTTTTTGTACAAATTTCGGAAGAAAGGTGTGTTTTGAATCTTCCAACAGGTTTTTTGAACCTTGAACAATTGATTCGATAAAATCTGGAGTCTGAAAGAATAATAAATCAGATGATTTTTATTTATTTCCTAATCAAAAAATGACAAGCTATAAATTATGATTACAATTAACCTCCATCATCTTTGAAAATGCATTCAATTTATCTCAGGGTGAACTGATAAAAAAAATGCGCAGAAGGTCGCAAAACAGCAATATAAATAATAAATTACACAAATGATTCACTATCTTCAAATGTATTGTCAATGAAAAACACCTTTATAACTCGACTTCGGGAGTATAATTAGAATTATTAGATAAAGTAAGATTTTTTGCAATGATATAACATCAATTTTCGACATGCTTGAAAAAATATTCGAATATTCCAAGGACAAAAATATTCAGAAAAATAATTCAAAATTAATTTGATAAATTTAAGTCTTATAAGTGAAACAGTTTTCCCTAATTTCTGATAATGATGCAATTTTTTTATTTCATCGCAAATTTTATTACTGACCGTTTCTTTCTCGAAAAAATATTGACATAAAAACTCCAAAAAAAAAAAAAAAAAAAAAAAAATAAAAAAAAAAAAAAAAAAAAAAAAAAAAAAAAAAAAAAAAAAAAAAAAAAAAAAAAAAAAAAAAAAAAAAAAATAGAACATTGAATAGTTTATAGGAATTGATAACGTGTATCGAAAAGCAGTGATAATTACATATCATATTATTATTCGATTATTCGGACTAATAGATATTCTCTTTTTAGTTTTTTTAGATACCAATTATATACAGGTTCAAGTACATGATTGAAGAAAATCATAATTTAGCGTGAAGACTCGTGAATTCGCGTTCATTTTCCGTAATTATCGACAAACATCAAGTTGGAACTTACGCAGCTGTCTCACTTTTATCAACTGAACTGTTAAAAAGCGACGAAGACGCGCGTAAAATCGTAGAGTTTTGCTAACAATTCGATCTTAAAATTGATTGAAGTTGACAGCACTTCAGGAAAACCATGTTTTTTTTCAGTATCCTGTTGATTTGAATGATTGCGTATCAATAAGTAAATGATTTAGACATTTTATTATCTTTTCCAAAAAAAAAAAAAAAAAAAACGATTCGAAGAATATTAAAGTCACGAAAAAAAGGAATCAATTTCACGTTAGTTGAAAAAACTGTTATAAAACTATAGTCTGTAAAATATTCGGCGATTTCTCAAAATTTTCAAAAATAAAAAAAATAATACCCGTATTCCAGTTGTGTCAAAATTTTCCGAAACTTAATTATTTTATTAGACTCATACAATTTTTTTGCGATTATCATTTTTAGTCCATGTACAATATTTCATTGAAAGTTTGTAAAAATTAAATTTCTCGTAAGTAATACTTCCGAAATATTACATGATTTTTGCTTCTGTTTTTTTACCGAAATTCATAATAATTAAATTCTGCAAGAAATTAACGAATTGCATAATTTATAAGGATTATAAAATTTGAGCGCGGTGAGAATTTTCATTAGATTCAGTTTTTTCAAAATAATACGTATTCTCTTTTTATGAGCTTAAAATGTCATCGATTATAAAACTAGTGTAGTTTTAGACTCGCCGAAAATCACATTTCAGTGTTGAGAGTCGTTGTTAGCTGTGAGTTTATATTTGTTTTCTGAAATGACTGATGAATATGTATCAAGTTTAGACTTGCGCAACTGTCTCACTTTTATCGTCGAAACTGTTGAAGTGCGACGAAGACACACGTAAAATCGTCGAGTTTCGCTCATAACTTGATTCTAAAATTGAGTGAAATTGACATTACTTTGGGAAAGGAAATTTTCTCTTCAACTTTTTGTATTCATTCAATTTGAATGATTACAAATCGATCGTGTGATTATTCGGATTATGTAGATCTTCCACTTTAAAATTCTTGAAATACGAAAATTTATAAATTTAAACATGTAGGTTGACGATCATTGGTACTCACGCATAAGAGTATACCCTTTTACGTAACATATTTTGTTTTGCGAAAAACGTTGAAAATTCAATCCGAAAAAAAGTGTCGGATTTACCCCAGTCTCCCCTGTAGAGAGATAATAGTCTTCAACAAGATTATTGTCCAATTTATTTCTTGCCTTCATTGAAAAATTGAGTACACTTCACAAGGGGTCTATCCAAATTACCGATCACACCACTCCAAGATAAAACAAACACTCGTTTCCCCATTTTTCTCATATTTTTCTGCCTGCAATAACCCGGTTCATCTCGAAAGGGCATCGTTAAAACTCGCCGACCCCGCGACCTTTTCGCTGATTTTTCGGCTCGCTTTATCGCAAAAGTGCGATGTCGCGGAACGGGAGAAGTAAAGGTTGCCGTGTTTTTTGCGCCCGCAGATCGGCGAGAGAGAGGAGCTAAATCGCCCGGGGCCGCTGTGTACATTCGCGAGGATGCGGCCTGCACGACGTGCGAAGATGATCGCGGCGCTCGCGCTGTGCCTGCAGATCTTCGATCACGCGCTCGCGATCGACCACCTCCGGGTCGCTTTCCAGTGGAAGCAGATGGATTACGAGTGGCCCGGCGAGGAGACGAAGAAGCTCTTCGCCGACTACAAGCAGGAGGACAACCTGCCGCTGGGCCTCGAGGTCGCCGCCGGCAAGATCTTCGTCACGGTCCCGAGGTGGAAACGCGGCGTCGCGGCGAGCCTCAATTATATCGGCCTGAACGGTAGGCATTTACGATGTTTATTGGTATTTTCATGAGGTCGAGGATTTACGACCATTCGATCAATTTTTCGATTGATTTACGGAGTATTGTCTCTAAATAGTGAATTGCGCATTCCCTTAGAATTACGGTCTGCTTGAAATCAACTCTTCTTAAAGTTTAGTTAAGGGATTAGATATGTAAGTATGCTCGTCCGCCATTTTGATTCCAGGCTGCAGCTGTCAGCATATTCCACAATGTTATAAAGACTGAGTGAAAACTGTTCGTAACAAACCGACAGCAATAAATACTCGATTGAAAGGGATTCAATTAAATTATGAAAGTACATCCCTTATCTTTTTGTCGTGTTTGTATCCGTAATTGACATAACCGAAACCGAATGGCGGACGAGCATACCTACCTCTACAGCGCTTTCGTTTAGTTCAAATATGACCTGAATTTGAGGTTTCTATAAGACTTCAATTTTTTTTTCTGAGATTTCATTAGTACTTTAGTAGACATATTTGCATACACACTTTACACACACGATGTAAACAGTGTTATACGCACATTTTACGTGAAGTTTACATGCCTGTGCATTCGCACGTCGATGTGAAGTTTACGTAAACCATTTACACGGAGTTTCCATAAATTTTATGTGAATTGTCTTATTTTCATAAACGATTTACGTAAACTGTTTACCTATACTGTTGACATGAAGTTGACACGAACTTTAATTTATTTATAAAATAATAATTAATTATTCATTTATATAATAATAAAATTTGTGTAAACTGTCCGCATAGACGGTTTACGTGAACAGATTTCATACTTTACATGCTACTGCGTCGGCATATTAATGTCAACTTTACGTAAACATGTCTACTAGGGTAGATTGTTGGAAGAAATTTAATTTGAACTTCGTTTTCTTCCCTACAAATACGGTTCAAACCGTATCAATTTTTGTGAGGGAATGTAGAATCGAATGGAGTGTGGAAGAATTTATCACAGGCGGAAAAGTTGTATTAATCTTTAATTGTTTATTAAAGAACGATTTTCTAAATGAACATAACGGTTTTTCATCAACAACCAATTTTTTATCGTAGAGTATATTCGTTTGTTAATAACTTTTGCAGAAATTAATTTTTTGCAAAAATATTTCAGGGGAGTTGTTTTGACATTGAAACGAAACAAAAACTGTATAAATCAATTGAAAATGAGACAATCGATTTTTAAGTGACACACTTGAGAAATTTTGACCCTTTTACATTATTATTCTTCTTTACTGCCTATTCTTTTTTTATCTTTTTAGTGCTGCAGGCTTGTTCATTTGTTTTCAGTGAAACTTTTCATTCCTAGTATACATGTCGGCGCAGTCAATTTGATTTCGCACTTTCACGTTTTAAATTACGAATAAGCGACCAATGAAATTTATTCTCATATCAATTTTCTTAAATAACACTGAAATTCATGAAGCAATTTCGAGCAAATCGTCATATTACAGGGTTTTCTCATTATGTTTCATTCTTTTAAAGTGCTTTTGAGAAATCGTTTACTCAGTGCAAGATTTTCCTTCAATGGATCATAATCGTATAATGATTCAATAAGACGAATGTATTCATAATCGAAAGTTTTGGGTGGAATATATTTTTTTGAATATGTTAGATACATTCTTAATAGTTTGAAAAAATTATGGATATATAGACATACATTTTTTTCCCTATATTATAGAAAAACATGCCCCCCCCCCCCCCCGCCCTCCCTCCGCCGCTTCCCTCAATTCAGTAAGTTTCCAATCAATTCCCACAGATTCCCATCAATTCCCATAGCTTTCCATCCTTTACCATGAATTGCCATCATTTTCCATCAATTCCCATCATTTTTCATCAATGCCTATCATTTTACATCAATATCCGTCATTTACCATCAATTCTTACAGATTTTCATCATTTCCCATCGACTTCCATCAATACCCATAGATTCCAATAAGTTCTTAACAATTTCCATCAATTCCAATAGATTCCCAACATTCTCCGTCAATTCCTATCAACTGCCATAATTTCCATCAATTCCCAATATTTCTAATGGATTTCTATAGATTCACATTGATTCCCATCAATCCCCAACAATTTTCATGATTATCGATTTCCATAGACTCCCAATAATTTCTATTTATCACCATCGATTACCATCAATTCACATAGATTACCATTATTTTCCATAGGTTTCCATCATTTTCTATTATTTCCCATGAATTTCCATCATTTTCCATGAATTCCCGTCAATTCCCATCATTTCCTATTTATTTCCATAGATTTATATTAATTTCTATTGATTTCTACAGATTCTCATCCATTACCATGAATTTCTATCAATTCTCATTATTTTCTCTCGATTTCCATTTATTGCCATCAATTCCTGTCAATTCCTATAGATTCCCATCGATTTTCATCGATTTCCATAGATTCCCATCAATTCCTATTCATGACTATCGATTTCCATTAATTTTCATGAAATGACATCAATTTCCATCTCTTCCTATAGAATGCCGCCGATTCTCATTAATTTCCATCGATTCCCATCAATTTTCATGGATTCTTATGGATCCCCATGAATTCCCATCGATTTTCAGCATTTCCCACCAATCACCGTTAATTCCTATAGATTACAATTAATTTCCATCAATTCCCATTGATTTCTATTAATTTCCATCGATTTCTATCCACTCCCATAAATTCCTATAGATCTCTGTCAATATCCATTGATCCAGTTACAATTGTTTTCGATAAATTCCTATCGATTCCCATAAACTTACATTTTATTCTTATTAATTATTTTCGATTTTGATTAACTCCCATTAATTCCCATTAAATTTCATCGATTCTTATCGATTCACATTTATTTGAAAATTTTTTCATCTATTGCCATCAACTTCCATTTTTTCCATGAATTCTTATGTATTTCTCAAAACTTGCAGATATTCCCATCAATTACCACTGATTACTATAGTTTTCTATCAATTTCCATCGATTCTTAATAACGTTCAATGAATTTCCGCTGATAACCATTGAGTCCTGAAAATAACTGTAGATTGAGCACGGATAAAACGTTTGCACAAACTTCCAAAGAAATTCATCAGTCGAAATTGATTTGGTAGACGAAAATACATAAAATCTAAATGATGATTGGCGCGCGGAGCGCGCAGAGGACGATGCCCTCTAGTTTTATTATAAAATCATTGAAGATGTGAGACAATTTGTATAGTGACGATTTTTTTAGAATAAAATGTAATAAATCCTGTAGAATGATGGAATATATGAAAATTGAAAATTGTTAGGCTCTTCTTGGAAAATTTAAAAAATATGTACAAGTTTGTTAAACATGCATCAGAAATGTTTACAAATTGTACAGAATACTTAATTTTGCTGTAAATAATCCCAAAACTGTTGTAGAAATGCGTGTAGGTTTTTCTAATTACAGAGAGTAAATCAAAATTATGGAACCAACACAATTTGAAAAAACATCGTAATTCGTAACAAAATTTTCAGCTTTACGAATATTTTCAGAATTTATGGAAAATCCTCAGCCTTCTCGGAAAATTCAATCAATTGTTGGAAAATATTTTAACAAAAAATTGTCGGAGATCTAATAAATAATAAAATCCATAGAATTCCGATTTTTCTATACTTTTAAATAAATATTATCCAAAAATAGAAAATCTCCAAAAACTTCTTGAGAAATCGGAAAAATGGTGACAGATACGTAAAATTTCAAAAAATTCTCACAAAAGTTAATTCACAATAAAATTGCTCGTAATTACTCCAATTTCCCTAAAATTCCACGAAACATCGAAAAATGCGCTATTTCATGATTTCCACAATAATTCTGAAACTCAATAATTTTTAGATAATTATTAAAATATTCCTTCAAAATTCGTTATTTCATATGTGTTACATGTGAAAATTCCAACTGTTCCCTCGGATTAACATTTCCAAACAATTCCAAAAAGGCGAGAGTAAATGGAAATTGTACGTGTAATTGTAAGGCGCGAAGAATCTCTGTAGAATGTAAAGTGTGTTCATCGACAGTCGAGTTACGAAACTTTCTATGAATCACGACTCGAGACGAGTTTCTTATACGAGAAAATGTTGATTATACGTGGATTTGAATTAACGCTCGTTTTAGTATTTATAACGTGCAGAAATCTTTAGTGTCGAATATGATCGACAGTATGAGTTTGATTGGGTTAACGGACGCTAGTATCGAAGTTAATTGACGCGAAAATCGCTTTCGTCACTGTCGCACTTTCGTGGTTTCGATCGTGAAAGCGCGACAGTGCATTGAATGCGCGGTTTGTAAGATAAGTTCGTTGCGAAATGAAACATTTTTTCCAGTGTCAAAACGTGATTTTACTCCGTTTTGAATGTCACAAGAATAACAAACAGTAAATTTATCATGGCATAACAAGAGATTGAAAGAGAGTTTGAAAATTGTATAAATTTTTCGAACGTTCGCGTTTCTTTGATACAGTGATTTTTTATTTCAATTATTGCGTCACTGAAATTTATAATCATATGAATATAAAATTGTACCTCATTCAGAATGATTCAATAATTTCAGGAACCTTCGGGAATCGACTATGATTTCTTCACCCTCCCGAAGTTCTAGAAAATTTGAAAAACCTGGCACATTGCAAAAAAGTATATTTTGAAAAAAATAGTGAAACAATACTGATTCTCAGAAATGTCGAAGTTTTCGAGGAACTTGATAATTTTTGACATTTTCGACATTTCAAGATTTTCAACAATTTTGGGAATTTTTAGAGACATGGAGGATTTCGAGAATTTTGGGAGTTTTAACATTTTCAGAATTCTAAGAGTTTTAAAAATTTCGAAGTTTTAAAAAAGTGTTGAAAACTCTGAAAATTCACAATATTTTCATAATTTTCAAAATTACGGAAATTTTACAAATTCTTAACATTTCCAGAAACTTAATAATTTAGAATATTTCTAACATTCCAAGATTTTTAACAATTTTGAGGATTATTGGAGTTTGAAGTATTTTGAGGATTGTGGAAGTAATTGGAATTTTGGAAATTTCAGTAATTCCGAAACATTTGTAAGTTTCAGAAATTTGTAGAAGTTTCAAAAATTGAGAAAATTTACATAATTTTCGTAATTCTTGAAATTACGGGATTTTACGAATTTTTTACATTTCGAGAAACTTGATAATTTGAAACAAGGTTTTTCACAATTTAGAGAATTTCGGAAGTTTTTAGTATTTTGACAATCTATTTCGGAACTTCAACAATTTCAGAAATTTCAGAGATTTCAAAAAGTTTCGAAAATCCTGAGAATTGAGTTTTTATGATTCTTGAAATTTCATAATTTTTATGAATTCTCATAATTTCGAGAAACTTGTTAACTTGGAACATTTTGAACATTATTAGATTCTCAACTATTTTGATAAATTTCGATGTTTAGAGGATTTTGATTTCGAATTTCGAAAACTTCGGGTAACTCGATAATTTTGAACTTTTTTAATATTTTCAAGATTTGAAGCAATTTCGCGAATTCTCCAGATTTGGAGTATTCTAAGAATTTTAAAAGTCTAGAGAATTTAGACGATTTCAAGAATTTCATAAATGTTGGGAATTCCATAGATTCCGGAAAGTTTCGAAAATTGTGAAAATTTGGAATACTTCCATAATTCTCAAAATAACGGGAATTTTACGAATTCTGCACATTTCGAGAAACATTATAATTTGTAATATTTCAAGATTTTCAATAATTCAGAGAATTTTGGAAGTTTTGAGTATTTTGACTATTTTCAGAATTTTCAAAATTTCAGCAATTTCGGAGATTCAAAAAAGTTTCGAAAATCTTGATAATTGAGGCAGTTTCCACCATTCTCGAAATTTTAAAAATTTTACGAATCTTCAAAATTTCTAGAAACTTTTGTGTAGTTAAAACATTTTCAACATATTCCAAGATTTCCGACTATTTTGATAAATTCTGAAGTTAAGAGGATTCTAAAAATACTCAAACTTTTCGGAATTCTTAAAATTTTCAGAATTCCGAAAATTTTGAGAATCTTAGAATTTAATAAAGTTTTGAAAATTCTGAAAATTTGTAGAGAAACTCATCAATTTCGAACATTTTGAAAATTTCCAAATTTTCAACAGTTTCGCGAATTTTCAAAGTTTGGAGTATTTTCAGAATTTCAGAAGTCTACAGAATTTCGACAATTTCGAGAATTCGGAAATCTCATAGATTTCAAACAGTTTCGAAAATTCCTAACATTTAGAAATTTTTCCGAATTCTCTAATAATAAACTTTACTTTTCGGATTTTTTGAATTAATTTCATTTAAAAATCACCTATGCCCCCCCCCCCCTCCCCCGCACGAAATTACTGGCTACATCCTTCAGATTACATTTTCGTTATAACATCCCAAAAAACGTTTTCATTACAATTTTCAAACAGTTTCAGAATTACTTATAAACTAAGAACATGTTCGGAAGAAAAATTCGAAATTTACGACAATTTTCAAAAATGCTCAAAACAGTTTCCAAAACTTTCTTTGATAAAGAAAATTGTCTCATATTCTCAAAATTAAAAAATTGCCTCGAAATTTCAAAAAAGTAACTCTACAAAACAGTTATGAAATTTCTCAGCTGCTTTCAGAAGTCTTGAAGCAATTCAAGTATGCAAACTTTCGAAAAATTCCCAAAAATGTCTCAAAACATTCGAAAACATTCATCAAATCCAAAATTTGCACACAATATGCCACACAAATTTTCCGAAACGGAAAAGATGTTCAATAATTCACCTCCCCCCCCCACTTCTAAAATCTTGCTTTTTAGAACTCCGAGAAAATCACATTTCCATTTGTAATTATTTTTCAGCTCGGTTTAGTATAAAAATTTTCCTTTCAACTCGCCCAACCTTGGCAAAATAATGGAAAAATAACGGTCTTGTGCATTAATCGGAACATTTATTCTGTCTTAAAACGGAATCGCCGGGAAATATAAAATGTCCAAGAATTTTTCTCGATTTATTTTTGTTCGTGGAAAGTTAGATGAGCACAATTGATCACGTTTTCGAGCTATAAACTTTGAAATAAAAAAACTTAATGTTCTGTTGATCAAAACCAATGAGAAGTGATATTTTATAGTCCAGTGCAAAAAAGGCGTGAAAGTAACAATTTCATCTTTGAAGTTTGCAACAACTTGAAAAAAATTGTAAAATTTGCACTTTACACGAGTCGTTAAAGACGTAATGAATTTACGGAATGTTTTTTCAATGTGATAAAATAATTGAAAAACGTTCGAGAAGTCATGACTTATGTGTTGGAGGATAAATTTTTGCGGGATGATAAATATTTATTGTTCGCTTAATTAAACGTATCTGATATGTAATTTGTTTTGAAACTTTTTACCTCACTCCGATGGAATCTATGATAATTCGTGTGGTATTTTTATGTAACGTTTGCGGAGAGTTTTTATAAATTCTTCATTGTTTTCATGATCTTGCAACGAGCACGTCTTCCCACTCGCGTCTGGAATTTTTTCTTACATGTGCATCTTCCACGCCGTGAATAATTTATTTCAGAGGTACATATTCAATAGAAAATGACGAAAAAAGAGGTTTGCGCCATACGACTTGCGTCTTTATTTTTCAGTGTAACATTCATTTTTGTCTGCAAATGTTGTACTGAAAGCAGCATATTTTGTCCATAAAACGTTTAAATGTTATCAGATAGTCCATTTGTAATGCGCGGGAAAATTTTCATTTCGTAAAGAACGTTTGAATATCGTAACTGAAAATAAACAAAATGGCGACTGTCAGTTCTACGCGTCACATTTCCAAACGCATTCGGACTTGGAAAATACCCTATTTTCTACACCTTGGATTCATTTAGACATGAAAATTCAACCTGAAAGATGATAGTGAGCGGAGCTTAATAAATTTTTCGAATGTTTAGCATTCAAAAAAAAGGTTGAAATAGACCATTTTTTTCAACTCAATGCGCATGTGCAGTCGTTGTGTGAAAAACCCGAGAAATACGAATAGTGCGGACAAATCCTATACAAATGTTTCCACAAATATGGTGGAAACGAGCGGGAACAAGGACGTAGCCAGAAATTTCGTTCGGGGTGGGGGGGGGGGGGGGGGGGGGGAGGGGGCCATGGTGATTTTTACTCGAGATTAATTCAACAAATTCAAAAAATAAAGTTTTATTAGAGAATTAGGAGAATTTCCTAAATTCTCAGAACTTTCAGAACTTTTCGAAATCTCTGAAATTGCCAAAATTTTTGAAATTCTTAAAATAGTCAAAATTCTCTAGACTTTTGAAATTCTCAAAATATATAAATTTCGAAAATTCGCGAGACCATTGAAAATCTTGAAATGTTCGTAACGAACATTTCAAGAAATTTCATGAAAATTATCAAGTTTCTCAAAGTTTCAGAAATTTGAAAAATTTTCCGAATTTCAATAATTATGGAAGTATAGTAGAATTTCAGCATTTCCTAAAATTTTTCGAATTCTGGAATTCTCAAAATTTTCGAAATTCCAAAAATTTTGAAGATTTTAAAAAGTTTGGATATTTTCGAAATCCTTTCGACTTTGAAAGTTACCAAAATAGTCGAAAATCTTGAAATATGTTATTAGAATATTTTAAGTAAACAAAGTTTCTCGAAATTGTAGAAATTCCTTAAATTTTGAATATTTCAAGAATGAAAAAAAATGCCTGAATCCTGAAGATTCTCGAAACTTTTTTAAATCTTTGAAATTTCTAAAATTTTCGGAATTCTGAAAATTGTTGCAATTCCAAAAACTTCAGAAATTCTCTAAATTGTTGAAAATCTTCGAATTTTTCAAATGATCAAGTTTCTCGAAATCTAAAGAATTCGTAAAATTTTGGTAATTTTAAGAATTATGAAAATATCGCGTAAATTTTCCGAATTTTTAAAACTTCCACAAAAATCTGCAATTTAATAAAATTTTTGACTCCCCGAAATTATAAAAATTCCAATAACTTCCAAAATCCTTCAAATACTTAAAATTTTAAAAATTCTCAAAATTATTAAAAATCTTAAAATGTCAAGAATATTCCAACTTATGAGGTTTCTAAAAATATAAAGCATTCGTAAAATTTTCGTACTTTTGAAAATTATAAAAATATTATGGATATTAAAAATTTTCAGCACTTTTTATAAACGTCGAAATTCCAAAAACTTCGAAAATTCTGGAAATGTTAAAACTTCTCAAATTCTCTAAATTCTCCGAACTTTAAGAATTCCCAAAATTGTTGAAAACCTTGAAATGCCGAAAATGTTGAAAACTATCAACTTCCTCGAAAACTTTAACATTTGTGGAAATCGGTGTTGTATTTCTCAATTTTTTTAAAAATATACTTTTTTTCAATGTGCTAGTTTTTTCAAATTATCCAAATTTCAGAGGGGGCTTCATCCCTCTCCCTGGCTACGTGATTGAGTGGAAAATATGAATAGTGCGGACAAACTCTGTAAAAATGATCACAAATATAGCGGACAGAAACATTCCGATAAAGAAAAAGTTGTATCGACAAAAATTAAAGAAATTACAAAAAAACTGCCAAATTCCAGACTTTCTGGGGTAATAGTATATTGTGCGACTAGAGGGAGAAAGAGAAGATTCCTCGAGCGTGGAGATTTCCTCACGAGCGAGTGTGGCAACACGCGAGTGGAATCTCCTCTTTCGACCAATAGTCGCACACAATATTTTATTCAACAACCGCGAGAAATATGTAATGTCATGGCCCTGCTGAGAGGGAAAATAATGGGTTACCCGATTGATTGACGCAACAATCGCCCTTAGAGCTTTGCTACGTACTTTAGGGAGTTGAAAACTAATTATCCCTCTTGTTGCTTTGATTTTCATCGGGATTAATTATGATTGTATTCGACACTTTCGTAAACAACAACAAAAACATTGCAGCAACACACAGTTCTGTAATTTTGAGGTTAGGGCTGGGGAATTTGACGTTT
>JAPYZK010003321.1:0-30480 GCA_030522785.1 Platygaster equestris | reverse complement strand
TATTTTCACTTTTGTGTAGTTTTGATGCGAACAAATATTTTATGCTTCGAATTGCGTTTTACTTTCTATGGATTTTAGGATTCCGCAATTTTTTTTTTCGCGAAATAGATAGAGAAACCTAAACATTTGATATCGTCCATCCAAAATCTCGAAATTACGCATTTTTCAAACAGAATTTTTGGACTATACAAATTTACCTCGATTCAGAATTCACATGCTGATAATCTTGAAATTTTTATTCCTTTTTCCTTGAAATTTCATTTCAGAATTCAGCTTTTTATTCCAAAGTTACACATTTTTTTAGAAAAATTTCCATAATATACACATTTCGGAATTCATATGCCAAAATTTCTAACTTCAACTCCTTATTTCTTACAATTTTGGATGTAAATTTTCTTAAAGTACCCAATTTTATTCTTGCAGGATTTTTATTTCAAAATTTCTAAAAGTTGATCCATTTTTCTCGAATCCATCGATTCACAAAAAAAAATAATTTTTCAAAATGATTATGGGGCAGTACCCTCCCCCATAAATATCTCCATTCCCATTCGATCTACGTATCAAAAAAAATTCAACTAATTTGAAACCAATATTCTGATTCTTTAACTTAAGCATGTTTTTACTGTATATATACATCATATACTGCAAAAAATAGCTGTGGAAAATGTGCCGAGCGCCGAGTAAGATATTCCGGCACGGTCAAAGGTGCGCGCTGTAGTTTACGCCGATCTATTGACGTTTTCCCGCACGAGGCATCGCGATAGTCGTGCGAACTGCCTCCCATTGTCTTAATCAAAGTGTTCGCGCGCGGCAATAAAGCGAGTCTGGCCGGGTAAAGAGGGACGAGGAGGAACGAGAAGCGAGGGAGAGAGACACTCGCGAGATGTCAGGTGTCAGGGTTGCCCGGTTTCGTTTGCAAACAACGCGGCGATCTGAAGATTCCCGATCGACTCAAATTTGTTTTTGTTATTGTTGCGTTTGTATGGAACGGACATCTGTACCGAAAATTCCTACGTGTCAAGTGTATTCGATATTTTTCGTGAATTTTAGAAAGGGCATATTTTGAAGTTTTGATATATTTTGTCTTAGATGGATTATTATGAATAACTCTCGAAAAATTATGAAAATTCGAGCTCGAAATCGGAGTTGACACAAAATTTTAGGTCGCAAAAAAACTTGTCTGTGAACAAACTTCATGGAAACCTAAATTAGGGTGTCCAGATGTCCCTGGAAATATTTCCGTATTTTCGACCGGCTACCGTCTACAAAAATTCATACGTTATTATCATTACTGTTTTAAAATGTTTATACTTGACTGAGAATGTCTATATCCCATCAACTGAAACGAATTAAAAAATTAAGGTGCATAAAATGTGATCAATATTACCACAACCAGTCAAGAAAACATCAAAATTGATTTACATCAATACTGAAAATTGAAAATCATTTAAAATCATTGTAACAGCCAATTTGATTTTGAAAGTTTTCACGCGAAAAAATCAGATTAGCTGGGAAAAAGATTTTCAATGATTTTCAATTTTGTATATTCGACAACTCAGCGATAAACGTAAATGAAAAAATTGAAACAATACTATATGGTTGAATGTAGTAACCAGGCTACACATTGGTCATCAAATTTTGTAGTTCCTACAACTTCATGATTCTCAGTATTTACTATGAAGGATTTGTTTGGAGACAACTGTCACTAGGTATCACTTAGTTTTTACTCCCTTGAATATCACTCAGTGTAATAGTTATGGATCTAGACGAAAACTGGAAAACACCCCTCGATGATTAGATCACTTCACCGTACCACCAACTGATTATTTCACAAGAGCTCTCAATTAATTAACATATAACCCTATTCAAAATTCTTCGTAAACACAAGGGACCCACAGTTGCCTGACAATTCAAAAGGGCTGCATACGCAAGGTTCGCGATGCGTGAAACAAACACGCATGACGAAACATTCATTTCCGACGCTTAGCGCCGCGACGCTTCGCCGCACGTGCCACGATAACCTAGGGTTTTTCGGAATTTTCAGTCCAGGGAATTCGGAAAAATGTGGGTCTGGTGATATTTTGATTTCAACAACGTTCTGCACTGATGATATGAATTTCATGATTGTCGCGCGTATGATGGAAAATTATTCTTAAAAATAATGCATAATTGTTATTAGGAATACTATAGCATATTTTTGAGATTAAGAATCGACTTCAGGGGAAAAAATGTCCATTGGAAGATATTCAACATTTTTTCAAATGAAGAATTTTGTTTCTAGACAGTTTGATGTCAATTTTTTTCACGAATTATCGAAATTTTTTGGACATGGTGAATAAATTCGACTGACAATTTCGACTAACAATTCCACTATTCGACACGTTAGAAAATTGTCAATAATGATAACTTTAATTTGTTCAGATAATGATAACTTATCAAATAAATATGTATTAAAATAAAAATTAAAATAAAATATTTTTTATCAAATTATTATTATTATTTTATCAAATATTTATTCAAATAAATATTAAAATAAAAGTTATCAATAATGATAACTTCAACTGTGATTAGAAGATATCGAAAATTGTGAAATTATATGGAAAATTGTGAAAAATCTCAATAACTTCTAATAAATTGTTCAGTTTTGATTACTTTGGAAAACTTATTTGAATTTCGGAAAAATTTTGAATTTTTTAGGAAGTTTCCGGGCCATAAAAAAGTTTTTGGAACTTTTGAACACTTTTGCACTTTGAACTTTTAGTTTTATTTCAAAACTTTTCAACACTTTTTAACTGAAACAGAAATGTTTCTATAACTCCACAAAAACTTCAATCATTTTCCAAATGATTCTCTCAAATTTACTTTTTTTTCAATTCTCTAGTTCATTTTCTCGAAACTGATGGTAAAATTCAAAATTCCTTATAAATTTTCGTTAATGCCGAATAATTTGTAAATCTAGAAATTTTAAACCATCGACCTTACGAGTTCCGTGATAATTTATTCAAATTGATAGACTCACACCAAAATTCGACTAATTCCACTCGCGGTGTTCACAAAAACAGAAAACTCATTAACACTCCCCCTTACCTAATAATGAAAATTGGTCTTATCAACTCAAAAACTCGGACAATCCAAATTCACCATGTTACTCACTGTAATAAACACTTTCGATAAAATTCAATCACACCTTAATCATGTTTATCACAACCAGTAAATTTTCTCTACTGCAAATTAGTCAAAAATTAACCATACGTCTGGTCAGTATAATTTTTACTACTTAAAATTACTCACTTTCCAACAACTTCAATAACTCATCCCCACTATTCAAAAACCACCAACAAAATCATTCAACTTCAGCTACCTCCAATAACAAAAATAATATTCCTCATTTTCTCCTATTCATTGCTATCTGCCTTCCAACCAATCAAACACTCACAAAAATAAAACTAAACTCTCCCGAACCCCCCAAATCCTCCTTCAAAAACCAAAACAACCCAACCTCACCAAAACATCTCCCATCCCAACCTCAAATGCCAAACACCATCCCACCCAATAAAAACCTCATCCAACGCAAACAATGCCGAACATTTCACGGTATGCACAATTGAAACCTCCGCGCTGTGAAATAAATCTTACCGCTCGTTAAAGGTCAGCCGATCGCATCCGTGTCGCGTTTCGATCGTCTCCACTTCTCCACGACGCCCAAAAAGCACGTGTAAAAATTGTCGAAAGGCACCAAAAAAATCCGCGTATCACAGAATATTTTCAACCCCCGGATCCTGAGTATTATTCCATGTATCACTGCACTCTCGATCCGCCACTCACTCGTCTCTCGGGTCCCCTTTTCTCGAGGGAGGAATCGCGATTCAAAACCTCCCGGTAGCGCGGTCTCGCGCCGACTGCGACGGGGCACGTCGCGGCGGCGGGTGTTTGGTCTCACCTTCGCCGCGCTCCCGAGATCGTTCTCCCACTCGCCGGCTCCCACCGAACCATCCTCCCGGCTCGCGCGCCTCGCGCGCCCTTTAACTCGCGAGGGGGAACAAGAAGAAATTGCCCCCTTCTTCGAGCGGCTTTTTTGCGAGCGCCGCACGCCCTCCCGGCCGGCCACTCCTGGCGGCATTTAAACCCGTCGACGACGAGCCCGGCGCCGCCTACTCCCTACCTCCCGGGTGCTCGAGGTGAGAGTCGAGGCTGGTGGAAAAGTCGATTGTTTGGAATACATGTGAGTCGGTGTGGAGGGGGTGGAATCGGGCTTGGGAAGGTTTTGCGAGAGTTTTGGAAAGGGGGTTGATTTTACACAAGAAAGAGACCTCTGAGCGTTACAGAATGACGTTGGATTTTTTGTGGAGGGTCTCTATAGTGTTAAGAAGTACATTGATGGTGTTTTTGGTAGTGTTTAAGAGGGGTGGGTATAGTGTAAAATATTTGATATTGACTGTTTTGATTTTATGAGTGGAAAAGGCGTGTGAGCCTGGGGGGTGAGTTGGGGAGGTTTTTTAGTGTATTCGTAGTGCTCCATGGTTGATCTATGGTGTTTCTCCTAGTGTTCTATAGTTTTTTGTAGTGCTGCAAAAAGCACAAGCTCTACTGTGTACCATTGCAGTCAGTGAAACTGTTTTTGTGAACTTCACACTGGAAGTACTGGAACGGTTTTTTGCCAGTGTGAGTATGCACATGAATTTTCGAATGAAAAGGTTGATTTGCAACTCTTTTTGACAAATTTGGAAATAATGTGATTCAAAATTGATACTCGAACGTGTATCGATGCAATCAAAAAATTATAAAAAATTACACATCGTCCAAATATCACATACGAGGGATTCCAATATCTTATGCATACTCCCAAATTCGTCATTTCAGAAACTTCACCCTGAAATATCAATGACTATAATACTTCCCTTTTCACAATTCCTCCCCCTAGAAAATCCCCCCTCCCCTTTCCCCATAACCATCACGTGACCGCTAAAAACCTCCGAATTCTCCGGTAGATTATTTTCCACCGCCAAAATGAATGATTGCACCCTGCACCGAACAAGCCACAATTAAAATGCACCATGTCCGTAAGCGCATTGTTATTTATATCGGGCCCGAAAACGCGCGCGTCGAGGGCGTCGAAATCCTCTCGCGATCATTAAGGTTAATCACGTAGTACTAGCACAATTATCCGAATAAGCCCCGAGCACTTGGGTCCTCGACCCGAACGTATCAATTTGTTATAATTACAGAGCCCATCTGACGAGCATTGTGAGTGCTCGCGCCAAATTACATAGGTACACACTCGTTGCTCTCTCCTCTATTGTATCTATTAAGCAATCATTTTCGTCGCCATCTTTTTGCGTAATTGATAACAATCACGGTCGCCTCAAAAATGTATTCGAAAACGTCTGGGTACGTGTCGTTGGACGTCGCGGCGTTCCTTTTTTTCGACTCCGTAACGAGGTTGTTTCCACGGAGATTTATTTCCCGAGGTAAACGATGTCATTGCGCAACGATTTTACGGCTGCAGAAAATGCATATTATCGCGCCTGGGATCTGTCAACTTGGGAGAGCGAGTGACACGCGTTGATAGAAAAACGAATCGTGGGTAATTGTTTCGTTGAAATGTATCGTGGGGAAAATTGGAGGCTGGAGGCTGTGAGGGACAAAAAACCTCAATTTTTTGTTTGCTCATGAGGGATTTTTTGTATGGTGAGGATTGGTTTATTTAATGAGAGTACATGTTATTAAATTATGGAGATTATGGGATGTTTGCTTTTCTGGGATGTTGTTCTGAGATTTTGCTTTTCATGTGTTTATTATAGGATACTGATGATGGTTGGTGGTTCTTGTTAGGTACAGAGATTATTTTGTCATTCGGGATACATTTATTACCAGATTGAAGAGAATTTTATAAAAGTAGTTTAATATGGGGGAGGGAGTGAGATACACCTCCCCCTCGGTTTGGAAGAATTTATAATCGTTTTGTGATTGATTTTTGTGAATTTCAGTTCGTGAGTCGACAGTTTTTACATAATATATTTTCATTCAGGAATTTGCTGTTTGAATTCCTTCGAGTGAAATTTCACTCAGTTTGAGTGAGAATTCTGCAAAGAATGAAAATTTTACTCGAAATGAGTGAAATCTCGCTCACTTTACAGTGATATTTTTCGCCCTCAGAAATCTGAGTGGAATCCCAATATTTTTTTTTCGTTAACTATGCCTGAAAAAATTATGATTGATATCTGAATGGATCATTTTATTGAAAAATCATGATTGATATATGAATGGATCATTTTATTGAAAAATTATTATTGATGTCGGAATAAATCATGTTATCCAATGATGATTAATTTTTTGGACCGATGATGATTTTGGACTGATAAGACATCGGAAATTTGGAATCTTGGCAAATTTTGATTGCGTTAAAGGAAATTTCGAAATGAGGTTGAGTAGGATTTGTTAAGGTATTTCAATTTGAAATTCATGTCCAATTTTTTAAATGATATAGACATCGAAAACTTGGGGTTCCGGAAAATTTGATGATACTGGCGAAAATTACGAAATTAGGTTGAGTAGAATTTGTTGAAGTCTTTTGATTGAAAATTTACGTCTAGTGTTGTGAGTGATAGACATCAAAAATTTGGAATTCCGCAAAATTTGATGGTGTTGACAAAAATTGCGGAATGAGGTTGAGTATAAAATGTAGAGGTTTTTGATGGTAAATTGATCTCGATATTTTGGACTGGTAAGACATCAAAAATTAAGTTGTGGAATTTTACTCATTTTGAGTGGAATTTCTACTTGATCTCAGTTGACAGGATTTTCACTCAAGTTACCCTCAACTATTACCTAATACTTTAAACACCAAACATTTTATAGCTATATAGGAAGCATAAAATCTGGTCACTGTGACAAGACAATCGTAACCAGGTTAGCATAAAGTTGCGAACTTCAAAGAGGTTCTCTTTATCAAATAATTGCACTCTTAACTGAATCAAACTGAATCTGGCCCTGTCATTTATATAACAGTGTTTATAAATCACCAATTCATACTTCAGAGTACCAATCCAGAAAAAAATACCATTGGTTTCAAGTGAATAGCACATGAATCTAATTTTTACAATCATTGTTCCATAATTTGTCTGTTTCCACGATTCTTGTTTTCTAATAAAAAATTGTCTACACTCGATTGATGGCTCGAGTAATTCAATGAGATCGGAAGAGGTAGAAACGACTTGTATTGGAAGGAGAGACGCTAAACAAATGAACCGCTTGAGGACATTATCCCCTGGAAAAAATACAAGGATACCCGAGGTCGCGGTGGAGGCTTGAAGGAAGGCCGGACGACGACTCGACTTCCCGTCGTGTTTTCTTTCCTCCACATACACTCGGTGTACGTTTCGACTTTTTTTGAATTTCGTTTTACGGAATTTGTCTGTTTGGAAATTCTGCCACATTATGATTAAAAAAGCTAAAAAATAGACTCATACAAATCCACTCCATTCAGAAGAATAAAATCGATGTAGAAATGCTATTTCAGAAATGAATAATTAAAGATTGTTTTTACGAAAACTAAGACCGAACAAATAATGTTTTTAAAGTGGGTTAAAATTGAACGAAAGTTTTTTTTTCCGTTGAATGTACGATTCAAGGAATATAAGATGAAAAATTTAAGCCTTTCCAATTTTCGATAGTGGTTTAAAATCGGAGGTACCACCTTATAGGCAAAAGTACACATTTCGTTCCGGTACGTTGAGATTTTGTGCAAACAGAAGGAAATCGCGAGAGAGTCGCGCACGTAGGTGGACAAATGGTCGAGGAACACTCTGTAAAAATGAAAGGAGCGTTGCCTTCGAACGGGTGATATCCGCGAGTTTTGCTAGAAGTGCCGAAGCATCGATATATGCGGAGGCCAAGTCATTTCCATGCGAAAAAACCCTTGACTTCGAAATACTGCTAGAAATTCGTCATCGATAACACTCCAAAATTCATTAAATTTTCCCTGGGGGGTATCAATTCATAGAATAATGAAAAAATCAGTCATGAAAAGCAAGTTATAGAAGTTCTGATGACATTCAATGTGTATAATCTACGTTCAGTTCATCAAATTTGAGGTGTATATCATTAATAGTTGTTTTTTTTATCCATGTTAGCGAAAAAGTAACGATTTCAGCCGTTTTGTGGCATTCCCCCCTCGAATTTCCACACTCGCTCGTGAATTACTGAGAGATCGTGTCATACGAAAATCCTAAAATTTTCCCAGGGCTGAAACAAAATTCCCTGCTCATTTCCCATTTTCTACGATGCTTCAAAATATCACCGAACTCTAACCTAACCTATCTCCAAGACACGTGAAACGCCTCCCAGACTCTTCCCTACATCCAAGCATGAGCCATTTTGCGAAGACGATCAATCCACCCCAGAGCATCTATTCAAAAAACCTCGCGTCTAATCCCGCATAAACGCAGATGCCCCAAAGTCTCTTGATCCTTGAAAGGAGCACGCGCCGCGACGATCAAACAGCTGGATCGTGCGTTACACATTCGTATACCCGAGGCCCAATTGCGAGTGCCATTCCAGGTGTCCGACATAAATCGAAGAAATCCGCGAAAAATTCGAGTGTATTTGCGAAATTCGGTGGGAGCAGCTCTTTTCGGGCACGGCGCGTGTAACCGTGGATCAGATGAAAATGGCTGTAGTGTGCGGTGTCGGCGACTTTTTTGCCTCCTTTTCATTCGGCGAGAGCACTCATGCGACGACTATAATAACGTTATTGACACTGGAATCCTGACTATGGACATACCACGGGCATGTGGTCGAGAGTGTCAGCTAAGTGGGTTCTTGGCTATTTGAATTTTCAAGAAACCTCCGGCAATTCCTCTTTATTCAGCCTTTCTACGCCGCGTTGCGAAATTTCGACGGATTCTTTATCTCTTTCGGCATTTTTTGGTGATGCGGAATTAGACGGGTGGAGGTTTTTGCATTTCTGGTTGTCCAATTTCGTCATTGTGAACTTTTATCTCACTTGGATTGGATTAGTCGAGGTTTTAGTGTTTCAGATAGTAACGACTTATTTTACGGACGAAATATTGGTCATTCTTGAAAATCTTCAGTTACATATATTATTATCGACAAGATTGGTTGGATAGAATATATTTCTGATAAAAGAGAATAAACTTTGAAAATCCCGAAAATCAACAGTTTTTGAATTTTTAAATTTTTCAGGACTCCATAAATTCTTTGACATTCTCAAAAACTTTAGAATTTTGAAACTTTGAAATACTGTAAAATTTCATCATTCATGCAAAGTCGTCCAAATTTCATAATATTAGCCAAAACTTTTAAAATTGTGAAACTACAGAACTTCGCGATACTCAAAACTTTGTACTTTGTACTTTGTACTTTGAACAAAACTTTGTACGATGTACTAGGAAACCTAAGAATGTCATGAAATTCCAAAATTAAAAAAATGCAACAACCCTAAATTAAAATTCATAACATCTCCCTCCCATCCAGATATTTAACAATTCAAATTCACTTTCATAATATTCATCAACCCATACAAATTTTACCTGTCAATCCCTGAAAATTTTCTCCATTCCTCTATACTCATTTTACATCACACTATTGATTTTCCACGTTCATTACATCCTTTTCCGAAACTCAGCTCCGTTCATGCGACAAATTCGTCTCTGTTTATCCGCCACTTCCCCCCTGAAACTAGGTCAGTGAGATGAGGCAGAAAAGGAAAAAAGGGAATGATCGAATTCGGGATTCAATGACAGGCGAAGAAGAGCGTGGGCGACGAAGCACAACAGGTGCCGTGGTATGTTCGGTGCCCCGCCTACGCTTTTCACTCGACCGCATCGCGTGTTCGTGCCACTTTCGCGTCAAAAGAGACGACCGAATTCGCCCCGGCAAATTAGAAAATGAGCCGGGCCCCATTACACGAATGGTTTGTTTCCCTTTTGGAGTTTGAGGTCTGGATTGCGAAATTATGCAATTTGCGGGAGAAGCGGCTTCCACATTATGCATTCTCGTTCTCGTAGGTCTTTTTTCAAAGCATGCAAAATGAAATGCAGTCGCAAATTTTTTGCAAAAGTTGTGTAAAAAAAGCGACAACTCTAATAGTAATTTTCAACAGTCGTTTCATTTTCCCTGATGATTCCAACAACATTATCAATCCTCAATCATATATGAATAACGATCTATATATTATCGTACAAAGATGCAGTTGAAATGAAGCACAACATTTACAAAATCAGTATCACCAAAAAGCTGCAATGATAGCACAATGATCATCAATTCGTCACTACTGCGCCTTTTAGTGATCTCATACACTAGACTATACTCAATTCACAACCCATCTTACGCTCCAATTCCAAATTCGACCATTCCCTCCAACAAGTATCATTAACCTCCCATTATCAACAACAAGAGCACCAAAAAACCCGTTCGATTCTCGTCTTTGTTCGAATGAAAAAAAAAAACGAGAAAAATATCGTCTTTCAGGCGCATCTTGAGGACGCACGCGACTCGGACACATTGTGCAGCTTGCGGCGAAAGTGCCGCGTCATAACGGTCGTCGGGGACGTCGACGACGACGGCCTTTATGGCGATCTTACCTGGGTAAGAACCCCAAGACGCACGCCCATGCGGCCGAGGGTGACTGCGGTTTACTGTGTACGCGCTCGTTACACAATGCCTTATCCCCCTCGTTATCTCCCTCTCTTTCTCCCTCGCGCGTTCTTCTCTCTCCATCCCCCTTTTTCCATCTCATATTATACTTCATCGCCTCGTAAATTGTTCCAGGGCAATTTTTTTTGCCTACGAAAAAGTTTTTTCTCCGCGTGTTTTTATTGTTTTGTGGGGAGGGAAAGTTGGGCGTTTTTTGTACTCGCTAAGTGTTTCGTTTGTTTTTTTTCGATTGGGTCAGTGGGGTCTTTTTTCGGGACCGTTATTGCTTTTTGGCTTGTTCCGAATGAGGTTTTAGTGGTCGATGGGTGTTTTCCTGGAACGGTTTTGGATGCATTTTTGTATTAATTAGGGAATTAGATGGAGTTATTGAGTAATTTCTTCAACAATGCATTGAAGGTGATGATGGATTTTGTAATTGTTGTTTTTGTTTACGATATTTATGATTTTATTGTGATATTGATGTATTTATGATCCCGATTCCGAATTTATTTTACAATGAGATTTGTAAATCGTGAGGTTTTTGGGTTCTGAATGATTTGATTTGAATCAATATTTCAGAACTCTTATAATAGTTATAAAATTAAAATGTCTCAATTTTATTCTATATTATCATTTTTGGAAGATACAGAATCGAAATCTTTGAACTACTATTCAATTTATCGTTTTAAATATTCAATATTTGTTCTATGAATTTTTTGATATTAATAATTCTCAGAAATCTTTAGTTATGCATCATCAACAAGATTGCTTGGATGAAATATTAATTTTCAGTGAAAGAGAATTTAAAAGAACTTCGAAATTTTCAAACTCTGAAACTTCTTAAATTCCCAAAACTTTGAAACACCGTAATTGCGAAACTATTGAAACTCCTTAGCTTCGAAATTTCAAAATTCTTCCAAACTTCGTACGTCCAGAATTTCCAAAACTTTGAAAATCCCGAAAATCAACAATTTCCAAACTTTGAAATCAATAAAAAACTCCAAAATTCGTTTGAATTCTCAATTACTCAAGAATCCCGAAACTTCAAAAATTTTAAACTTTGAGATACTTCAATACTTCAACAAGCACGCAAAGTCGTCCAAACTTCATAATCCCAAAACTTGGAAAATTTAAAAACTTCACAATTCAGAAAATTCTCAAACTTGACGACTTCGAAAATTCGAAAACTTAACAGCATTAAGACTTTGAATTTGATTAAAACTTGGAAATTTTTCGAAATTCATGAAATTACGAACTTCTAAAACTTCCATAATTTCCGAAACTTCCAAAACTTGTGAACTTCATGATTCTTTGAAATTTCAGAACTCAAGAAATATCTAAAGCTTCAAAAGTTCGAAATATTTTTAGCAACGAAACCTAAAAAAACCCGAAAGCTTCAAAACATCGAAATTCGTTGAAACTTCGAAATTTCAAACATTTCAAAACTTCTGAGCTTCAAGACTTCAAAAGTTTTCAGAACTGAACAAATTTAGAAATTTCAAAAAGTAAAAAAATTTCAGAACAACACAACTTTCTCACTCAAAGATTCTTCAAAACGTTAAAATTATCAGAAACTCAAAAATTCTGAAACTTTCAAAACCTTAAAAATTTTAAAGACTCCCAATTTCATCATTGTCGACTCCTATATCTCACTTGGATTGAATTACTCAACGTTTCATTATTGATTATATTAATTTTTTACGTACTACACGTTGTATGTACAACTATTCTGTCTCGAAAAACACATCCAATCAGCTGTCCATTCTATGCAATCACTATTGCATTTCCCACTTTGATGCGTAAATATCAGAGATGGATACAACTAACGACTATGACGGGCCACGTCAATGACCGCGTGTTTGCTTTCAGAAGCTCGTAAATAAACCCAAGCGAAACGTCGGGGAAACACACCCGCAAGGTCGCTAAATCTTGCAAGGGAGGCTTATAACGCCCCAAGAAAAGACGAGCCAAATTCCCTCGCTGGGTTTATGTACATACGTGGGCGTCATTGTCGCTTACATCTGCGACATGCTGACAAATTGCTGGCTGCAGTTAGCCGGAATTTCCACCCCCTTATAAATCGTCGCGACTTTGGGACGTTTTTTCGTGAATTGGATATACACGTGTCCCCGCGTTTCGGGAAGAAAAGGCACGTGCCCCCTTCCCAAGGAAGAAATATAATACGCGACATAAATTTTCAGGTAAATGAAACTATAGTCGGTCAATGATCTTTATGAGGCGTGTTGAGACATCATCTTTTTTCCTTGGAGATGGTGGGGTGGAAGAGATATTTTGTACAAATTTTAGGGAGAGATGTATCGTTATCTTCGTATCTAGATTGATCGATGATTTCATTGGTTGATGGGAATTTTTCGGACATTGAGAAATGTATGTATTTCAGTCCTCCAAAGTTCACTACAACTGAATTATGTATATTTTATAATGTATATTTCAACTCTGAAGACTTGCACAAGGCAAAATTTTAGATGAAAATCCCAGAAAAAATCCGTGTGGTGAAAAATTAGCATAATCAAGTATCAAATAGACATTTGGCGCGGTGAATGGAGGAACGATGCATATCGGGAAGTCACGAGTAAATTGCAAAGTCGATTCGTTCGCGATCAGCAGCTGTTGTCTGACGAAAAAAGTGAGGGACGTCAAGTCCTAGACGCGGGCAAAGCGATGACAGACGAGGACAAAGCTAAGGGGAAAAGAATGAGATGCCTCAGCGGTAGCACGTGCTGATTCACGGATTCTCCACCCTCGTAACGACGACTTTGCCACACTCCGAAGTTACTTTAAGCGTGACGAAAAGACTCGCTTTTTTACCTTTATCGCGTGCCATATCGTAAGATTATAACGTACAGTTCGGATACCAAATTCATAGAATTTAGTTATATACTAAAAGGATTTGATACTAATTTTTTTTAGTTTCATGAGGTAGATACGATAGTTATTGGAATGGATAATTATGTGAAAATTATTTATAAGAGATTAATACGAATTTTATGATTAAACACAGTGTGCGAAATTCTAGGGTGCAAACATTTTCACATTGGAAATTTTGTTGATGAACATTCTGTGTATCGAATTTTGCATGTGATTCTGGAGATCTTCGACCTTTTCCATGATTTTAAAAGGTAATAAGTCCTATTTTTCGCTATTTTTCAGAATTTTCTGTAAGTTTTTCACACTTTTGAGATTCCTATATTAATCAATCCAGTTTTGGTGAGTTTTGAAAAATATATAAAGATGTTTCAGGAGTCCGCTATATTTATAGAATTTTAAAAAACTTGGGAAAATGAGAATGAGTGCAAAAATGATGTAAAATTCGATTGCATATCTGTAAAATTTCCAGAATAGGTGTGAATTTTCTTCAATATATATTCATCGAATCAAAAACCTCTTGAATAGTCAATATCAGTCTCGAAATCATCAGAAACGTCAATATAAAAAATCCCACTAAGATGAATAGAAACAAGTGATCCATGAATTAGCCACATTTTTTCTAAATAGAATTTCGAACTGGATTTCATACATCTAATCTGGAAAGTGCGAAATGATAACCGAAAAAATCTTTTTCACTCACAAAACATACATTTCTATCAAAATTCGAATTCACTTTTTGAAAAAATAGTCACCCCGAAATTACAAACATAGAAAATTGTGTATGCTATACAATTTCGTAAAACGCAAAAACTACGAAATTCCAAATTTATTATCCCAAACTTATATGTTTCGCATTTTCAGATCATAGCAATTTGAAATTAAACAATCTCAATTTGGGGTCGTTCAAGTATTACGTAACGCAGTTTTTCGGAATTTTTGACCTCCCACCCCCTTCGTAAAGCGGCGTAACAATGTAAAATACAGAATTTCCAACCCTCCCCCCCCTCCCCCCTCAAAGCGTTACGTTATATTTGAACAGCCTCTTCACGAATTTCGAAACAATTTCAAATTTCGAAATGAATAGTTCGGGAGCATTCCAATTTTTGACGGAATGATCAAATTTAGGAGTTAAAAAATACACTTCACCAAAATTTAATCGTTTGGAAATGGACGTTCCAAAATGTAAAAATTATTACAATTCTGAAAAATGTCAAACATATTTAAACTTCGAAACTTAAAAATAAATTTTGAATCATTTCAGACTCCTAAATAAGAAATCACGAAGGACACAAAGTCAAAATATCTGAAATTTCAAAAATTAGTGAAATTGAAATAGAAAACGCAAAAATTCATAGACTTTTTCATTTTCCACACTATCTTTCTTCCCTAACCCAACCTAGCCTCAAAAATCCTCCACAGTCTCTAAAAATTCCCCAAACTTCCCTATCACCTAATCATGATTCCTCAAAAATCGCCCTTACCTTAACCAGAGTAGGCAGCTTGGCGGTCCCCAAAAACCTCCCCACTTTGAAATCCTCCACAGCACCCTCGCTCTTATCTTCTTCTTATATCAACACCATCACCGTTACGGATTCGAAGAATCTCGCGAAAACCGTGAAATCGACACACTTTTCGGCGGCGCCCGGAACGGGACGTAACTAGAGGAAGGCAACAGGTGATATCGCGGAGGAACTTGAGCAGCGGACGCTCGGCGACTAAGCCGGCGAGAGTGGCCTCTCTCCCGCGGCTTTTTTTCCGTCTCGCTCCTTCGTCCTCCGCGGGGTCACGATACTTTTCGCGGGGCCGCGATTTGTCCCTTTCCGCCCGGGGCCCCACAGGGGAAAGGCCCCGGAGTGGGAGCCAGGACACGCGACACGTACCCATGGTAGGGCGAGAAAGGGGCCCATTTCCCTTTGACTCCTTCTCTTTTTCTCTGAGGGTAGCCGTGAATTTCACGAGGGCCTTCCCCCGTGAGTGTGGGAACTTTTCGGAAGTTGAGGGCTGAGAGTTTTGGGCCGGGTGGAAATTTTATTGTTGGTCCTGGGGGGAGGAGGGGGGGATTTCCGGGGTGGGCATTTGCAGAAATTTCGGGGGATGATTGTTGATGGATGCGTGAGAAAAAGAAGTTTGTTGATTGGGGGATGAGACTTGATTTTTTGAAGGTTTGGGTTTTTGGAACATCTGCTGAGTTGGAGTTCGTGATTTTTGGAATTATACGATTTTATTCTTGAGATTGAAAGGACGGAATTCGAGAGTGCAATAATGTGAGATTTTGGAAATTTTTACATGAAAACTGACGAATCGAGATTTCAGACATTTTTGAATGTCAAAAATGGCTGGATTTGAGGTGTCCAGAATCTCCAAATCTGTAGGAAACACGAAATCGTAATTTTTTTGTGTGGCAGATGTATTAATTAAAATTCGAAAAAAATGGTATATGTCATGGAAAATGCTGTAGAAGTGTAATAGTATGTGCAATAAAATTATGGAAGGTATTTAACAAAATGATTCTTGAAAATTTTTATGAGTTTACGAGTATGGAAAATTATGAAATTTTTAAGAATTATGAGAATTTCGAGAGTGTTCAATGTTTCGAAAATTTTGAATAATTCATTGATTTTCAAATTTTCGAAATTTTGAGAATTTATAGAATTTTTACTGTAGAGAAAAACTTAAAATTTCTAAATAATTCGAGAATTTAGAAAGTTTTGAGAATTTTCATTGTTTTGAGAATTTTCTCATTTTCAATAATTAGGAATATTTGGACTGTTTCGAAATTTCAAAAATGTAGAGATCTAGAGAAGTTTCAAAATCTTGAAAATTTCAATAAATTCCGAAATATGAAGAATTCAGAAAATTATAAAATTATTGAAAATTGAGAGAAATTTTGCAAATTCCGTATATATTTCAATTATTGAGAAATTGCGAAAAATTCAGAAAGTTTTAAACATTCAGAATTTGTATATTCTGTACAATTTTGGAATGAAGGATAAGTTGTCACATCTCCATTAATTTCTACGATCTTAAAAATTTTGAAGATTACAGAAATTCTGAGAATTTTCAAAGTTCCAAGAATTTCGAATATTTTGATTATTCCAAAACTTCAAGAATTTTGAGAATTTTGAAAATATCGATAACCTTGCAATTTTCGAGAAATTTGGGAATCTCCAAAGTTTCGAGAGTTTCCAATATTTTGACTCCTGTGAAATTTCAAGAATGAAGAAAATTTTCAATATCTTAAATTTTAAAAAATTTCGAGAATTTCCGAAGTTCCAAGAATTTCTGATACTTCGATTATTCCAAAACTTCAATAATGTCAAAAATTTTAACAATGTAGATAATCTTGAAATTTTGAAATATTTAGAAATTTTTGAGTTTCAAGAATTCCAAGTATTTAGACGACTCTGAAATTTCAAGAATAAGAACAATTTTCGAAATCTCTATAATATTAAAAAATTTTGAGCATTTCAAAAGCTATGAGAACTTGTAACATTTCAAGTTGTCGAATGTTTTCGGAATTTCAAACATTTTCAGAATTTCGAAATTTTCGGCGATATTGGAGAATTATACAACTCTTCATAATTTATTTTGCAACATTGATGAATCCGTAGAAACCAAAAAATTCAAAAATAAATTCAGCATTTTCGGAAATCCAAGTAATTTTAAGAATTTAATTAGTCCTATAATATTGTGCACAATTGTGAAAAGTCTCTTGAAATTTGTTGCTATCTTAAAATTCCATTTCACTAGCCTCCTCGCAAACATTTTCAAACGAAGGAACATGTCCTGGTTTTGCATTCTTACTATCCGGACATCCCAACTGAATTTCGAAGTTTAAGATTTAAAATCCAGGTTTGAAATTACAAACAATCAAATTTCAAAACTTTGATGTTCATCAAAATTTCAAAACCTGCAAATAACTGAAATCCAAAAGAAACGCTCAAAAACTTCACAAATACCCACAAAAACCAACCATCCGCCACCATGGGAAACCCATGGCTCCCGAACCACAAAAAAACCCCAAGCCTTGAATATAATCTAATCACCACAGGATAACCGATAACACCTCACGTATGGCGCGATTCTAATTCACGCGATAAAGGGCTCTATGAAATATTTCACATTGATTCATTACAGTCACCGGCGCGCGTAATCGCATCGCCGCGGCGGATATTTACGATCTCGCGGGTTGAAGAAGTCCCGGCTGAAAAAAGTCAAGCGCGAAAAAGGATAAGTCGAAGGAGACGAGGGGAGAAACAAAAATTGGATAAAAAGTCGATTCGGTTGATCAGCGCTGGGCGTGATCGCGCTGTCAGCCGCGGCGGGCCGCGATGTTTTAATTAATGTATCGATACTCGATTTATCGAACTGTGAAGAAGAACCGCCTTGCCCACGCGAATCGCGAGATAATTATTGAAAGACATCCGTGCACCTGAGATTACCGAGCGCCTTCGAACAAATGATCGCGAGCGATCGGCGATTTTGATAAATCGCGTTGTAATGTGGGATCGTCGGATAAATCAATGTAACGCGTACGATTTTTTTCATTACGTCGAGAATTTTTATCAATCACGCTTCGCTTACGATTCGAACGGTAAACATCGGAGTGGATGACGAGGGAGATTTTTTTTTGCCAAGGCATTTTTCGTTGCTGCTTTTTTATCTTATCGTTTGTGTGCAACCACCCACCGCGGATTTCGATCAGGACCCTCGTGATTAACCGCAATTGATCGGCCACGTCACGAGCAATTCTACGTATTTGCGCGATGATTCGGGCGGTGTTTTTTTTTTTTTATTATCTGCCTCAAATAACAGTCTTTGGAGTTGGCAAGATGAAAATGCGGGGTGTGATTAAATCATGGTTTCGATGGGTGTGCGGAGCACGGGGCAAGGTCGCGAGATTGCGGGGGGATGGGTGCGATATCGGGTGTGGGTGTACTCGGTCGGGGGAGGGTATCGGTTGTGAAGGCTTTTTTTTCGTTCGAGAAGTTCGTGATCATCACTTTTGAAGGGAAGACTGTAAAAGATTTTTTCGAGTACAGATTCACTCAATTTGAGTGAATGTCCTGCAAATCAAGATTGAGTGGGAATTGTATTCAAAATGAGTGAATCTTCACTCGTTATAGAGCGATATTTTACCGAAAAAAATTATTATGTGTCCACTGTGTATTTTTAGAGTGAAAGATTAATCTGAAATCAGCGAGATTTTACCCATTTTGAGTAGAATTTTCAACTCGAGCTTGATTTGCAGATTTTTCACCTGAATTGAGCGAATTTTCACTCGAAGAAATTATGAATATAGATAGAAATTTTGGCAGTTTTTCTAACAAACAAAAAATTCAAAAACGTTTTGGGAAAACTAGTATGTGCGTGTGGGGGGTGGAGGAAGGAAAAATCACAAACTTACTATCGAAAGAAAAAAAATTTTATAAATTTGACAATTACCATAGAATTGATTTTAACTATTACAAAATAGTCATATTTTTACCGTTGTGTTGGCACATATTTCTACTATTAAATTAGTGGTGAACTGCAATTTACTATGTATAATACTCTTAAAGAATGCGCTGTACAAACGACTAATGAATGTAATCGATTTACTATTCGGCTATTTGGGTTGTAGAAAAAAGACTGAATAAGTAGCGATAACTAAAGGTGGGCTGTTTTTAAGAACAGCAAAACGGCGAAAATAGCAAAAGGACCCAACGATTTCTTATCTTCCGAAACCCAGAAAAGAGCAAAAACTGAGTTATGAAAAATTAAGTCTGTAAGGCGTGAAAAATCGGGATTTTGTGCAAGATGCGAAAAAAGTGGAGCCGAATGGGGAATCAATTATAGAAGAACCGTTAATTAATTTGAAGACCCACTTTGAACGGGACGTGTAAAGGAGTTGGGCAGATCGTTCAATTTAAAAAGCCGTGATCCCACAGCTCGCGACTCATCATTCTCGACGCACCAGCCAAAGTCATTAATGAAATGTCCAACTGTCGCAGCACTGATTAATCGCCTCCTTATCGCCTCTGCGGGATCTCTCTTTAATTCAAATGTTATCATCGGAAGGTCTGGAACCTGCGCTCATTTTCCGATAAAAAATTTCTCTCGTGCGGTAGCAGCTATCATTTTTTAAGAATGATCTACTAATTACATGCGTAGTTTTTTGTCATCATGAAAGTATGTTGTTTTCAGAGGGTATTTAGGAATGGGAAATTTATAAATGTCAAGAATCGAGATTTTAACTTGGATGTTAAAGATTTGGATGATATATAGATAGAATTTCTGAACGATTTACTCTACATACAATATAAATATATTTCTGCTTTTTCCGGTTTTTGCCAACTCTATTTTTCAAAATACAAGCGTTTCTGAGATCAGTTTTCCGAAAAAAAGAACGTTAAAACCAATCATTGGTTTTCTGCGGTTTTTTCAATTCCTTATTGTCGAAAAGCTGCTCTTAGACTGCGTTTTTTCTGGAATAGCGAATTCCGAGGTCAAGCGACATAACGAGATACACATAATTCACAGGTTCTGGGTCAGTGCGAAGATCAGCGATCGGTTTCGCGTCTCTCACCTGGACACTGCATTATTCATGTCCCACGGCAAACGCGCACCACGAATAATTAATGCGTAAAAGTTAGTGGCACATAAGTTACAAAAAAGTTCGCTTCTCCTAAATTCCTGCAGATGGACAATAATAACGAGGATGTGGGCCCGAAAGTACCAAATGAATTATTCATCATCGTTTAGTGAATTCACTTTGAATCACCATAAATTTTTCATAATGTACTGTTCCATTATTTTCCAAAACGTAAAAAAAACGAATTATTTCTTTTTCCCCCATGGATTTGTTTCAAATTTTTATTCATGAGCCACTGTCTCTCATGAAATTGATTCTAGAATCAATGATTTTCTTATAGTTTTTCACGATGATCAAGCTTAGTGTCAAGTATAAAAATTTACGACGCAAATCCTGGAACTCGATGTGGGGGTAACTATTGGCTCCTCATTCACCTGGACGAGAGCTTTTAAAAGCAGTGCCGAAAATTCCCACATGTAACGAGCCGAGTTCACTCACGAGGTCGCGAATCGCGCAACTTGTCCCGCTGGCACCCCTTCTTAATGACGTCTCACAATGGAGGGCTCAGAAGGGTGGCGGCGTGCGCTGCCAAGACAGGCCACCTGGTAATCGTGGGAGCTTGATGCCACCCCTCGGCGATGGGGAAGCTTCCGAACCCCTAGAACTCACAATGCCTTGCTGCCCTACCTTGTTCCCCTGCAAACAGGTTAACGGAAGTTGCTGCTCTTCTCGCAGAGAAAACTCGGAAGAACCTTCCACGCCGGTCTCGATCCATGGTTCTCTATCGATTTTTCGCACTCTCTGCGTAAATTAAAATTCTAACCTCAAATTCGGAAGAGCGGAAAATTTTTCACACGCGATTCGAACATTAAGGAATTCATCAACCTCAAATTTCTTCAACATAAAAATTCGACACGAATCCATTTTTCGAAAAAATCGAAAATTGAAACGGCGAATAAATTACCACTCCCAATTCAGAATCTTTCTAGTTCTATTCTGCTCGAAACCAAACGGAAGTTGTACTTCCCAAACACAAGCCGAATTTTTTCGAAAAATTAAAAAATGACCCGATTTCTGGAAACGACATCGAGCTAACTAGATGTTCCATCGCCATACTGACGCCGAAGAGCTGTGAACTTCGTTCAACTGGCTCGCTTTGAATTTTTTTCCGCCCTATCTCGAAGGGGCGGATAATTTGCATGCGCGTCGTGCGTAGATTTTTTCCGGCCCATAATATACCTGACAGTCCAGTGCCTCGCGCACACATGCGTTTTCCATGTGCAACGTGCGCGAATCTCGGACGTCTCGGCGCTGTACTCAGTAGTGAGTTTCTCACGCGTTCAAAAGCCACGAGTAGACAATTGAATATACTAGGGCCAGGAACTAGAAAGAAGGAGGGTATGCACCACCTCCTCGGAGTCGGGCCCCATTATGAGTAGATCGCCCCGGAACTTTCGAGACTAATGAGTGGAGAATCTGTCGATGCCGTAGTTTTATCGATTTTGATGAGGAATTATACCATAAATGACGTATTAGGATATAGTCATGATTTTTTTCAACTTTTAAGAATGTTCCAAAAATTATAAAAATAGCTGAACGATATCGAAGAAGTTCCAATAATTGCTGAAAATACGGGTGCACGATTTTTTGGGTTCCAGTGGAATGTTCGAAATTGACAAAAATTTTGATAAATTTAATAATTTTTCAAAAATTATTATTTTTCGAGAAATTCGAGAGCTCTAACAAATTCTAGCGCAATTTTTTAAATTCCATGAAAATTGTAGCCATATTCCCTTAAAGAAATCATTAAAATTTTACTATGTTTTTTAAAGTAGAATATTACTCTAAAATGAGAGAGATTCTACTCATTTTAAGTGAACATTCAATTGCAGCTCAAGTTTCACTCAAAGAAATTCGGGGATGATGACTATACCTGTTCCGAAAATTGGAACAGATTCGTTCCAATCACTTTATCTCGACTATCGGGATAATTTTTAGAATCTATACGTTTTGGACAAGACAAAATCAGAATGTCATGTGTTTTGACATTCTAGTCCTCGAGGTAATTTAGCAACAATAAGAAGCGCACGCAGCTCCATCGCAAAGGGAGAAAAATAATTGGGCGCAGAAATCGAAGGCCCGTGGGCCGATTTTGTGAGAACCCACGTGCGTTTCTTGAATTTAAGACGATATAATCGTCTTACTATCGGCCCGGTATATTGGTAACCGGAGACCTCCCAGATATTGGCATCAACTTCTTCCCTGTGACACTGGAACTGGATCGAGTCATCGTATCGTTCGCGTGTGGGCGCACATGATATCTCGCATGACGACATCTCCGCGAACAAAAAGAAATCGAAAGCTCTAAAGTATTGAGCGTGGAAAGGAACTGAATGAAAGTGATTCATTTCAACAAGGAACTTTTTTTTTTCATTTTCGAGAAGTCTCCGAAATTTCGTAAGTGTGGAAAATTTCTGTGGGTGTGAATTCATATCACAATTAGCAATCATTTTCACGTATTTTCATCATTTTTAGAGAAGTTAAAATATTGATACAGAAAAATTCTACGATGCAATTGCTAAGCCCGACTAAACCCGGTTCAAAAAACGCCCTCCCCCCATTTTATCGAACTATCGCTCCAAAAAGAGACCGAAATACCACCCCGAATTCCCCATCAAAATAACTCCAATCGCAAGTTCTCAAATGACTCAAGAAACACCCCGCAAAAATGGGAAATATCTCACAACCCCTCTCGAGATCCGATCTCTCCTCTCCCGCGTACACCTGAAAACGCGACAAAGAAAGGGGGGCCTAGGGCCCAAGATTGCCGAAGCATTCCAGGTGGAATCCGACATTAGTCCCACGTGTGACGATTTTGGCGGGAAAAACATCCCAACTTTACAGCATCCCCTTCGGTCAACCCGAAAGAACGCTCCTCTTTTGTTTCCCCCACAAGGTGCAACCCGAATAAATTCCCATGCGAGGGGCAAAAAAATTTTAACTGTAAAAAAAGGCCGCAATCACTGGCCCAACGGATTTCATCGCGCACCCTTGAAAACGAGGAAGATTTTGTTTGTACGCCCTTCATCCACCCGGGGATTAATCAGTGTTTCACTTCCCGAAAAAAATTGGCCGTGAGAAATTAAGAGCGTAATTGAGGTCCTCGTTGTCCAGGGTAATAAAGGTCCTTTTGGATTGGAGACCGACAATGGTCCTTTCTACGTTTGGTTTGACTTTGCATGGGTTTGTTTATAAATAGAGAGCCTTCATTCTTTCTCGTGGGAGAATGCACAAGTCGAGAAAGAATTGAGGGGGGTTTGCAATGGGAAGGGGTAGGGGATGAAGATAAAGTGCCACCTGGACCTTTGACGTCATCTCGAAACTTGCACTGTTATGAGAGGACTTGACTGGGTGTCATGTGATAAGTGTAATTGACGGGGTAGAGAATGTAAGGCAATGGCGTTACACAGGGATTTTTTCATAGTTTGTATTTTGGAAATTTTTTAATTTCAGAATTTGTGTTTTTCAGTTGGCAGATTTTTTGTTTCGGAAATATTGAATTTGTTTTCAGAGTGTGATGGAAGACACGGTACGATCATTTAAGTTTGAAAATAAAGGTTTCGAATTCGAGAATTTTTTGAAAAGTTTGAGTCAAGCATTGTAATGAGTGTAAACTTCTAAAATGCGTGTTCCACAGTCATCTAACTGGAAATTTTTCGGGTTCGATACCAATATTCCGAGATTTCAGAATTTCGAGCACGTTTCGGAAATTTTAAATGTTCGGTTTCGCGTACTCCGAAATTTTGAGCTTTGGGTTACGAAGTCTGCAATCCTGACGAATTCGAAATTTTTAATTTTTCGATCGATGAATTCCTTAATTATAGAATTTCTCCCGTCTCTGGATATGTGCTCTCTCAGGTCAAATTAGTTGGATTTTCACCAATTCAATAAGTGAATCTGTGATCTATTACTAAATTCGTGAAATTTACTGATAATTGAATTGTAAATCAAATTATTCATTCAGTGGGTTTAGTGGTGAATCACATAGTTCATTCCAAAATACGAACTCGAATTCCCAATCTCCTTCACAAATTTCTCGAAAACCCATTCTTCTACATCATCTAAATCATAAGTGATCAGCAAATCACACATCTCCCACAAAATCGCAAAAATACGTTTAAATTTATCCATTCCGCAGCTTCGTATGCAATACATAATTCATCGAGTGGATGTTGCATAGGTGTAGTATGACGAAATCGTCCAGGGGTGTCCAGATCAATCTGCAGCGCAAGGGCTGCAATGGTTCCAACAAAAGTCTTATTTCGCCCTCTTCCTCGTTTATTCTTACTTTCTTCCTTCCGTCCCCCTCGAGGAACTGTGGGAAATTTCGACGGCTGGGACTCCTCCCTCTTTTTTTCTCGTTGTTTCCGACTGAAAAGTTTCGAACTTTATGGCTTATCTGCTTTGTTGAGCTTGTCGCTATTCAGTCGAAGCAACATTTGATTCCAAAATGGACGCTTGAATGGTTGATCAGCGATTGTTCTGAATATCGATTTTTCCAGTTTTCAGGTGATCCTTGTGGGGTGCAACGCAGGTTCACACAATCATTCTCCATAACGATTTTCATGTCAGAACTTCAATCCGTCATTATTGACTCATGATTTTTCTTGCTCGTGGATTCTACGGGAGTGTTTATATCAGGTTTCAATTACTTCCTGCTATCAATACTTAAATCCTGGAAATTTTTCGAATCGTCAAAGTTTTGAGAATTTTAGAATTTTCGAGGTTCAGGGTATTTTGAATATTTTAATTTTCATCGAATTTTGAAAGTGTGCAGAGTTTCAAAAATGTTGCCATTTTTGAATATTTTCAGAATTGTAACAATTTTTAGAAATTTATATTTTATGAAAATTCTCAAAGTGTGAATATTTTGGTTTTTGAAATTTTTGATAAATTCGGAAATTGCGATAAATTCGAATTTTCTAAAAATTTCGAGAATATTCGGAGTTTCGGAAATTTCAAACTGTTCAATCATTGTAAAATCGGGAATATTCCAAGAATTTCGGAAACTTTTAGAATATTGAAAAAAAAATGAGAAAACGTCAAAATTTGGAAAAATCCAATAATTATGAAAATTTATTACATTTAAAAATTTTCGAACATCGTAGAAGTTTCGGGAGTTTTACATATTTTTAGAATACTGAAAATTTTGTGACGGGGGGGGGGGGGGGGGGGTAGAACATGTGTTGGTTTTGGGCTCTCACTACCTGAACACCCTAATTCAACAATATCAATTTATTCCGAAATTAGTCTCCGCGAACGAAAAATTGTACTCGGAAGTGAAGAGAACCGTTTTCTATCTCTAATGGATGTTTGAAGGAGCAAATTTCCGGGTAAAAGAAAACAATCGCAGATTGTGAGGGAGACAAGTGTCCCGCGGAAAAGCGCGAGTTAAAGGATCGCCTCGGTCTAACGAGCAAAACAACGAAAACAACGAGATATATCGTTGATTTATAGGCCGTGGCAGTGCCAATGTAGACGCGTCGCTCAGCCACGTGGTGAGAGACGACGGTGCCTTTTGATCCGGCGCGCTTACCTTCCCCGTAACTATTCTCCAGAGAGCTCCGGACACTGAAGCCCCACTGTATGCGCAAGTGACCGCCGAGCCTAATGAGAGATTACGCACGAAACATTCTTGAGAACCCGAAGAAAGACAGTATTTCCATCGCCTGGAGTTTTGTTTCCTTGCGAATGCACCGAGTGCGAAAATACTGGCAGTTTTTTTCGTTTCCTGAGTTTTGGGGTGAGTGGAATTCTTGGTTAAAATTAGTGGAAAATCACTAGTTATTAGTAGAAAATCACTAATTGAAAGACAGAAAAGTGAGCGATATTACTTAGTTGAAACTCAACAATTTTTAGAATTTCGTAGTTTTTAAACAAGTATTTTTAAAGTTATAAATTTTCAGCTCGTTCAATCTGGAAATTTTTGGATTTGAAGATTCTAACTTTTAAAAATAGAATTTTTTCAGGAATTCGAATCCTCGAAATTACGATATAATTTCAAATCCTCATATTCCACGAATTTTCTAGTTTTCGAGAAAGTATTTATAAGTTTTGAGGCTTTAATACTGTTCAATTTTACAATTTCCAAAATTCAAATTTTCACTTAACAAAATATGAGATTTTTAAAAATGCTTAACTATCTCAATTTCAACATTCGAACTCCAAATTTAGCAAAATGTCTCTCTTAGGAAGTTATTTGAAAGTGCATATTTTGTGAATTTCGGCAATCAAAATTACTGATATTCTCTGGAACTTGAAATTTCAAAAATTGAATGTCTGAAATTAGAAACTCGGAATTTCGGAGATTCTGAATTATACATATTCTAAAATTCAAATGTGCGATTCATCAAACTTCTTTCTTTTCAAATATAATCGCGATAAACAAGAATTGGAAAATCAGTAAGTTAAACATGAATGATGAACTATGAACTATGAAATTTTACACATCAAAAAATCGGAGATTCCATGTTTCAAATTTCTGCAGCTCATTACAAACTCCAATCATTTCGAAAGCTTTGAAATCTGAAATTTTGTTCATACTCCCAGACTTTGAAACTTTGAAATTTTCGAACTTTTCAAATTGCTAGTCTTCAAAAATTCCAAAAATACATTTTTTTTAAAGAATTATCATTTTGAATCATGAATATTCTTGTATTGAATTGTATTTCATTTCCGAAGCTTCAAAATCGAAAATTTTTTTTATGTTTACGAATTATTTTCATGTTTTCCAAATTTTCAACTTTGTAAACTTCCAGAACTCCAAAAATTCTGAAAACACACGTTTTTTACAATAATAATTCAAAAAATTTTTCTATTTCCATTTTTGATTGTATAAATCAAATTCATTTATGTATTAATAAAGACTGTCTCATATTATACCAATAAATGATCGTTATTCGCTTTTGCAAAAATTTTGTTGACACGCCAAAGCCCCCCCCCCCCCCCCCCCAAAAATAAATCACAATCCCAGAATAAAAAACTGCATTCTCGTCAAATTTCGACTTCCATACGACATATAAATGATTAAAATATCGTCCCTCCAGAACATTATGTCCATCCACGACCCTGATTCCTCCATCATCCCAACTCTCAATCTAAAACTCTCCCCTTCCCGAAAAAATGACCATGCTTGACGAAACGCTAACAGACCCAGCCCTAATGAGAGCCGCGACTAATTATTAATTACACCGCGCGGAGTTACGAATTAATTCCACCTGCCGCGGGAGGGCCGACCCCCGCTGTTCCCCCATCTCCCCGGATCCCTATTATTTAACATCAATGCTTAATGTGCTCGCTCGCGGAGCGTATGACATCCATGAGCGCGAATTCCTTATAAGACCCGGCAATCTCGTTTGCCCCCGGCCATTTCGCGGAGATCCGCGCTCCCTCTAATTGAGTGCCGTATAAAATCCGCGACTCGTAGATCCTTGAATGAAAAGCCAAGTCGAAAAATCGCGCGGACGTTGGGAAAAAAAGGAACGCGCCAATTTGCAAGGCTCGCTTTTTCAGGCCCCGACCGCGCGCTTTTTGCAAGGACCTCGGGAACATCGGCCCCGCGATGATTGCGCGAAGCTAAAGAGCGCGCGGCACGTAAAAAGAGAAGAAAAGGGGATCATAAAAACTCGGCTCGTTGCGCGGGAGTCGGTATACCGGAGCAGCCGGGGCACGCGGAGAAAAAAGCTCGCGGAGTACGAGGAGGAAGAAAATAAAGGACTCGCGTATATAGGTCCGAGGCAATGAACGAGGGAGGTGGCGAGGATGTGCGTGTATGCCGCTCACGTAGCGTGCTGTCTCGGCCCCCTCCATTGGGATGGGGAAAAAAATTGTCGTTCGAGAATAAAAATATGATCCCCTGCAATTTTTCCCTTAAGAGGACGATTTTTGGTCGGGTCGTGGGTTTGGGATCGGAGATGGGGGTTTTTTATGTGTTTGGTGAGTTTTGGGTTTTGGAACGGATTTTGAATTGTGATGGTGACGAATTTGAGGGGGGGGGGGGGGGGGAGGGGGAAGGAGCAGGAGGAGGATTTTTGAGACGAGTTTTGGAATTTTCATTAAATTTTCGACGTGTTTCGAAATTCTTGGATTGAATTCTGAAAATTTTGGTATTTTTTGATTGGGATTAGGTATTCCTGTTCATTAATTTTTTTCACGAGGAAATGTCAGATTTTTCGTTTCACGATCAATGGAATGAAGAAATATTTACAAATTTTAAATAATGAAAAGTTTCAGAAGTTGGATATTTTGATATTTTTTAATTTGAAAGTTTTTGTTTATGAAACATTTTTATTCATTGTTCTTTCGGACTAATTATTCAGATTTCGATGTTTTAAAATCTTGAGATCCGAAATTTTTGAATGTTCAACTGTTGAATTCTACTGTTACTTAAATCATGGATGCTATGGAATTGACGGTCGAAGATTATGTTTTTATCCGCTCGTGAGAATTTACGGAACAGGCAAATTTTACCCTCTGATAATTTTGAATTTACATATGATAAATTTTGGAATATTCTATTCCAGAGCTTTTCAAAACGACGAACGTATGAAACCATTTCCTGAATACCTATTCAATGATCCTATAAGATAGTTTGTCAAGACCTTTTTTTTAACTTGGTTTTTCAATCGTACCGTCGGTTCGAATTGTTATGGTTTTCTCCAAGAACCGAACGCACGGCGGGTTTTTTTTTCTCATTCTTTACAGGACGAGCGGGATGTGTGTCTTTTTCTTTATCGGACGCGAAGTACTACGGGGAGCATCGTCCGTCTGCTCCCACCCACGGATCCACCTGTGGCACCAGTCGCCGCGCAACAGGTGAGATGAGAGGCTACTGGTTCTATAAGAGTAGAACGCGATGAGGAGAGAGAAAAGTCTTTGTTCTATGGGGGTATGAATTTTATACAACAAATTTCGTACATGAAACTGACACAATTTATTATTTACGAATTTATGTGTACTCCCAAATTTTAGAATTGTCAAATTTGCAGTATAAACAAAAGTTCCGCGAGTTTCAGAGACCTCGATTTTTTTGAGTGACAAGTTTCGTATCTTGAATTTCGTATAAGTTTCAATGTTTAAATATTATAATCTACACCTAGAATTTTTGAATTTGTAAAATTGAAAATTTTCGAATTAATATATGAAATGTTGGATTCTGGATTCTTTTGGTTTTAATTCAATCTTTTTGAAAACTTTGAACTTCAATTTTACTAGAAATCAAAATTTTCCGAATTTGCGGAAACTGTTTGTCATTTCAGGAGTCTTTCAATTTGAATCGATTTACACGAATTTGGAATGTTTTAATCTTAATTTTTCAATTTTTCAATTGTATACTCGATTGTATACGACGAGAAATCACTACCATGGGATTTTTCGTTCTCGACTTCTTTTTACGTATAAAAGTATAAGAGAGGTCCAGCACGAACTCATACATTTCGAAACTAGCGTAATAATGATAATAATTATTCAACGAAAAGAACTCCTCTCACACAAGTTGAGAAATATATAATATTATTTTGTGTCTTCAAATACGTATGAATAATCATTTGAAAATAATCAAGCCATCATGAGATATCATTCGTCAGTGAGACAAGAACCTAATTGTGCAATCTTTTCTATTTTATTATCTCAAATGGTATCTTCCAGAATCTGCAATTACGAAATACCCAACAAGCTATTCGTTCGTGAACTTTGATAAGATTCTATCTTGAATGAAAGTAAGAATTGCATCGACAATACATTGCTTTTTTTAAACATAGCTAACAACCATTTTCACTGTTCAGATTTTTTTTAATGTCATAAACGACTTTTACTATCCGACGCTCGTTATGATTGACTATTTGAGGCATTTTATTGACGAATCATTATTTCGTCATTGAGGAAGGAAATGATTTCGTACGATTCATTAAATTTCGTACACTGAGAGAAGATATATTTACTGTTAAGATACCAATATTTGGTTATGGCGAAATGAATATACATTTGCTCCAAATATATGACATTTTCAATTCAATATGACATCTTAACAGTTAACAAATTATCTCAAATTCAACGTTTCATATATTTAGGGCAAATTTTTATTCATTTCGTCATAAGCAAATATACGTATATCAACTGTAAATATATCTTTTCTCAGTGATACTTTTTGAAATCATTGAAATCGAATAATCCCGAAATACTGTACAACAATCATTTTCGCAGTGAATTATAAGTAGATACCCAACAATTTTTGATCAGTGAACCGACCTGTAATAGTGTCACCAATCGTACATGTAACACTAATTACGACTGGAAGTCGACAT